>JAJOOS010000665.1:0-30331 GCA_029582725.1 Solanum chiquidenum | reverse complement strand
CATAAAAATCACCTTTAAATAGAACCCATGTGTTCGAACCAAAACCCTAGATTTGGGGACAATTTAAAGTTTGAAAACCAAGTTTTGAAGGGGCTCTTTGGGTGGAATCTACCCAAAGATGAAAACTACCATACATTGAGGGTGAATCATTGAATAAATTGATGAAAAGCCCTCGAAATCTTACAGCCCAAGCTTCAATTTCACCCTTCTTCTTCTTGGGTTTTTAGAGAGAGAATTTTTGTAAGGAAGATGAACTTTTGATTTTGATTTGGGTCTTTGTGAAAGTGATTTAGTTTGGGTGTTTAATGACTTAAAATACCTTATATATTTATTTAAAAACAATATAAAATATACCCATTTAAAAATAGGACTTAAATATAATATTTACCAAAATACCCCTTGCCCACAAGGAGTTGCCAAATAAAAGTAAGCCAAAATTCAATGGAGCTTTTAAGGGCCTTGGAGTGGTCTACCAGTCGTGGACCCTCCCTTGGACTTGTGCCTTAAGCTTATTAAAGCTAAGACATGTTTTTCAAGGGTGTACACGGGCATTGGACATGTCCACCAGTCGTGACCCTCACTTGCACGTGTGCACTGCCTAGGCACGCTAAGGCAACCCCCACGCGAGGTGTTCCACGCGCAGTGGGGTCTTCCACGGTCCTTGAACCCTCACGTGGACTGACCTCTTGCCAAAATTGGCTAAGGAAAAGTCTACGAGGTACTTGTACGGGGCAGTGGAGGCCTTTCACGAGCCGTGATGCCTCACGTGAACTTGCCTCCTTGCCTATACGGCTAAGGCATTGGTTCAAGGAGGCTTCTAAGGGTGGTGAAGGCTTTCAACTTCCTTGAAGCCTCCCTTGAACAATACCTTTTTGCCCACACGGCTAATGCAAAGTTCAAGAGTGCTTATAAGGGTAGTGAAGCCTTTCGCCTTCCTTGAACCCTCCCTTAAACTTATACTTTCAAATTTTTGGACTATTTCATCACACCAATTTGTGCATAAACTGTTAAGATTCATACGTTAGGCTCTAGTTTCACCTATCAATTTTCCAGTTGTTACAATTATATATGCTAAACCCCAAAAAATTAGAAAATACCTAAGCCCTAAACTCTAAAACCTATAAAACTCTAAAAAAACTTAACCTAAAAATCCCAAAGCACTAAACCCTAAAACCTAGATAAAACCTTTAAGCTAAAACCCTAAACCTTAAAAAATCCTAACCCCTAAGTCCTAAACCCCAACCAAAACTTCTAAATCCTAAACCTAAAACACAAAGAAACCTAAACTCTAAACCTTAAGAAACCCTAAGCTCTAAACCTTAAGAAACCCTACATCCTATAAACCCTAAGCTCTAAACCTTAAGAAACCCTACATCCTATAAACCCTAAAATAAACCCTAAAAACTATTCAAAATGCCTATAAAACCCTAAGCGCTAAACCCTAAATCCTAAAAATTTGTAAACCCTACACCTAAAAAGACACAAGAAAGAACCTTAAAATCTAAACCCTAAACCCTAAAAAATACTTAACCCTTATAAACCCCTAAACCTAAAAAACTCTACGCTCTAAACCCTATGAAGCCCTAAATCGTATATGCTAAACTCTAAAAACACAAAAGAACCCTATGCCCTAAACCCTAAACCCTAAACCTATAAAACCCTAAAAACCTAAACCTAAAAAATCCAAAGCCCTAAACCCTAAAAACTAGGTAAAACCCTTAACCTAAAACGCTAAACCTAAAAAAAAACTAAGCCCTAAACCCAAAACCAAAAACCTTAAACCCTAAATCTTAAACCTAAATTCCAAAGAAACCCTAAACCCTAAACCTTAAGAAAACCTAAATGCTATAAACCCTAAAATAAACCCTGAAACCCATTTAAAACCCCTACAAACCATAACCTCTAAACCCTAAATTCTAAAATTTTGTAAACCCTAAACCTAAAAAACACTAAAAACCCTAACCCTAAACTCTAAACCCTAAGAAACACTTAACCCTTAAAAATCCTAAAAAAAACCTAAAATCCCTAAGCCTAAAACACTATAAGCTCTAAACCCTATAAAGCCCTAAATCATATATGCTATACCCTAAAAAACACAAAAAAAAAACTATAATCCCCAAACGGTAAAACCCATGATAAAACCCATAACCTAAAACCTTAAACCTAAAACAATCCTAAGCCCTAAACCTTAAAACCTTAAATCCCAAACCTAAAACCCTAAACCTTAAGAAACCCCAAATCCTACAAACCCTAAAAACTATTTACAACACCTACAAAACCCTAAGCTATAAACCCTAAATCCTAAAAATCCATAAACCCTAACTATAAAAAACACAAAAAAAAACCTAAACCCTAAACATTAAATCCTAAAAAACCCTAAGAAACACTTAACCCGTAAAACCCATAAAAACTAGAAAACCCCTAAACCTCAAAAACTCTAAACATTAAACCCTTTAAAGCCCTAAATCGTATATGCTAAACCATAAAAAGCACAAAAAATTCCTAAGCCTTAAACTCTAAACCAATAAAATCCTACAAAACTTTAACCTAAAAAACCCCAAAGCCTTAAACCCTAAAAACCTTGATAAAACCCTTAAGCTAAAACGCTAAACCTTAAAAAACCCTAACCCCTAAACAATAAACCCTAACCTAAAACCCTAAATCCTAAACCTAAAACCCTAAGAAATCCTAAACTCTAAACCTTAAGAAACGCTAAATCCTATAAACCCTAAAAATCATTCAAAAGTCCAACAAAACCCTAACCGCTAAACCCTAAATCCTAAAAATCCATAAACCCTAAACCTAAAAAAACACAACAAAAAGCATTAAGCCCTAAACCCTAAACCCTAAAAAACTCTGAGAAATACTTAACCCTTAAAAAACCCTAAACCTAAAAAAGGCTAAGCTCTAAACCCTATAAAACCATAAATCGAACCAAAACCCTAGAAAACTAGGTAAAACCCTTAACCTAAAACCCTAAATCTAAAAAAACCCTAAAATCCCTAAACCCTAAACCCTAACCTTAAAAACCTAAATCAGAAACCTAAAACCCTAAGAAACCCTAAACCCTAAACCTTAAGAAAACCCAAATGCTATAAACCCTAAAATAAACATTAAAACCCATTTAAAACCCCTACAAACCATATGCTCTAAACCCTAAATCCTAAAATTTCGTAAACCCTAAACCTGAAAAACACAAAAAACCCTAAGCCCTAAACCCTAAACTCTAAAAAACACTAAGAAACACTTAACCCAAAATAACCCAAAAACTTCTCAACCGAAAAAACTCTAAGCTCTAAACCTATAAAGCCCTATATCATATATGCTAAACTCTAAAAAACACAAAAAATCCCTAAGCCCTAAACACTAAACCTATAAAACCCTAGAAATCCTTAACCTAAAAAACCGTAAGCCCTAAAACCTAAAAACCCAGATAAAACCCTTAAGCTAAAACCATAAACCTTAAACCCTAACCTAAAACCTTAAATCCTAAACCTAAAACACTAAATTCTAAACCTAAAGAAACCCTAAATCCTATAAACCCTAAAATAAAACCTAAAAACAATTCAAAACTCCTACAAAACCCTAAGGACTAAACCATAAATCCTAAAAATTCATAAACCCTAAACCTAAAAAAACACAAAAAAACACTTAAGCCCTAAACCCTAAACCCTAAAAAACCCTAAGAAGTACTTAACCCTTAAAACCCCTAAACCTAAAAAGCTCTAAGCTCTAAACCGAATAAAGCCCTAAATCGTATATGCTAAACCCTAAAAAACACAAAATAACCCTAAGCCTTAAACCCTAAACCTATAAAACCCTAAAAACCCTTACCCTAAAAAACCCAAAGACCTAAACCGTAAAAATTAGGTAAAACCCTTAACCTAAAACCCTAAACCTAAAAACCCCCTAAGCTAAGCCCTAAACCCTAATCTAAAACCCTAAATCTAAAACCTAAAACCCTAAGTAACCCTAAACCCCTAAACCTTAAGAAAACCTAAATGCTATAAACCCTAAAACCCATTAATAAGCCCTACAAACCATAAGTTCTAAACCATAAATCCTAAAATTTCATAAACCCTAAACCAAAAAAACATGAAAAACCCTAAGCACGAAACCCTAAACCCTAAAAATGCCTAAGAAACACTCAACCCTTAAAACCCCTAAAAACCCAAAAACCCCTAAACCTACAAAACTTTAAACTCTAAACCCTATAAAGCCCTAAATCGTATATGCTAAACCCTAAAAACCACATAAAAAAACTAAGCTCTAAACCCAAAACCAATAAGAAAAACATTAACCCAAAAAACCTAAATCCCGAAACCCTAAAATCCAAGATAAAACCCATGACCTAAAACCTTAACCCTAAAAAAATTATACGCCCAAAACCTTAAACCCTAACCCAAAACCCTAAATCCTAAACCTAAAACCGTAAGAAACCCTAAACCCCAAACCTTAAGAAACCCTAAATCCTATAAACCCTAATATAAACCTTAAAAACCATTTACAACATCTAAAAAACCCTGAGCTCTAAATCCTAAATCCTAAAATTCCTTAAACACAAAATCTAAAAAACACAAAAAAAAACTAAGCCCTAAACCCTATAATGTCCTAAATCGTATATGCTCAACACTAAAAACACAAAACATCCCTAAGCCTAAACTCCTAACCTGTAAAAACCCTAAAAAACCTTAACCTAAAAAACCCAAAGCCCTAAACCCTAAAAACCTAGATAAAACCCTAAACCTTAAAAAACCCTAACCCCTAAACCCCAAACCCAAACCTAAAACCCTAAATCCTAAATCTAAAACCCTAAGAAACACTAAACTCTAAACCTAAAGAAACCCTAAATCCTATAAAGCCTAAAAAAAACCTTACAAACCATACAAAACTCTGACAAAACCCTAAGCTCTAAACCCTAAATCCTAAAAATTCGTAAACCCTAAACCTAAAAAAGGACAAAAAAAACCTTAAGCCCTAAACCCTAAACCCTTAAAAACCCTAAGAAATACTTAACCCTTAAAAACCCCTAACCCTAAACAAACTCTAAGCTCTAAACACAATAAACACCTAAATCGTATATGCTAAACCCTAAAAAACATAAAAGAACCCTAAGCCCTAAGCCCTAAACCTATAAAACTCTAAAAACCCTTAACCTAAAAGACCCAAAGACCTAAACCCTAAAAAATTTGGTAAAACCCTTAACCTAAAACCCTAACCCCCAAAACCCCCTAAGCTAAGCCCTAAACCCCAATCTAAAACCCTAAATCTAAAACCTAAAACCCTAAGAATCCCTAAACCCTACACCTTAAGAAAACCTAAATGCTATAGACCCTAAAACCCATTAATAAGCACTACAAACCATAAGTTTTAAACCATAAATCCTAAAATTTTGTAAACCCTAAACCTAAAAAACATGAAAAATGCTAATCCCTAAACCCTAAACCCTAAAAAAGGTAAGAAACACTTAACCCTTAAAACCCCTAAAAATCCCTAAACATAAAAAACTCTAAGCTCTAAACCCTATAAAGCCCTAAATCGTATATGTAAAACCCTAAAAACCACAAAAAACAAACCTAAGCTCTAAACCCAAAACCTATAAAAACATTAACCTAAAACACCTAAAGCCCGAAACCCTAAAATCCAAGATAAAACCCATGACCAAAATCCTTAACCCTAAAAAAACTCTACGCCCAAAACCCTAAACCCTAACCTAAATCCCTAAATCCCTAAGAAACCCTAAACCCCAAACCTTAAGAAACCCTAAATCCTATAAACCCTAAAACCCATTAATAACCCCTACAAACTATAAGTTCTAAACCATAAATCCTAAAATTTTGTAAACACTAAATGTAAAAACCACGAAAAACCCTAAGCCCTAAACTCTAAACCCTAAGAAACACTTAACCCTTAAAAACCCAAAACCCACTAAACCTAAAAAACTCTAAACTCTAAACCCTATAAAGCGCTAAATCGTATAAGTTAAACCCTAAAAACCACAAAAACAACCCTAAGGTCTACACCCTAAACCTATAAAACCTAAAAAACATTAGCCAAAAAAACCTAAAACCCCAAACCCTAAAATCTAATATAAAACCCATGACCTAAAACCTTAAACCTAACAAAACTCTACGCTCAAAACCCTAAACCCTAACCCAAAACCCTAAATACTAAACCTAAAACCCTAAGAAACCCTAAACCCTAAACCTTAAGAAACTATAAACCCTAATGTAAACCCTAACAACCATTTACAACACCTACAAAACCTTAAGCTTAAAACCCTAAATCCTAAAATTCCTTAAACCCAAAAATCTAAAAAACAGTAAAAAAACCTAAGCCCTAAACCCTAAACCCAAATAAACCCTAAGAGACACTTCACTCTTAAAACCCCTAAAAAACCTAAAAACCCCTAAACCTAAAAAACTCTTAAGCTTTAAACCCTATAATGTCCTAAATCGTATATGCTTAACACTAAAAAAACAAAAAATCCCTAAGCCTAAACTCTTAACCTGTAAAACCCTAAAAAAAACCTAACCTAAATAACCCAAAGCCATAAACCCTAAAAACCTAGATAAAACCCTTAACCTAAAACCCTAAACCTTAAAAATCCCTAAACCCTAAACCCCAAACACAAACCTAAAACCCTAAATACTAAATCTAAAACCCTAAACTCTAAACCTAAAGAAACCTTAAATCTTATAAAGCCTAAAATAAACCTTAAAAACCATTCAAAACTCTGACAAAACCCTAATCGCTACACCCTAAATCTTAAAAATTGGTAAACCCAAAACATAAAAAGGCACAAAAAAATCCTTTAGACCTAAACCCTAAACCTTCAAAACCCTAAGAAATACTTAACCCTTAAAAACCCGTAACCTTAAAAAAACTCTAAGATCTAAACCCAATAAATACCTAAATCGTATATGCTAAACCCTAAAAAATACAAAAGAACCCTCAACCTATAAAATCCTAAAAAACCTTAACCTAAAAGACCCAAAGATCTAAACTCTAAAAAACTAGGTAAAACCCTTAACCTAAAACCCTAAACCTAAAAAAACCCTAAGCTAAGCCCTAAACCCTAATCTAAAACCCTAAATCTGAAACATCAAACCCTAAGAAACCCTAAACCCTAAACCTTAAGAAAACCTAAATGTTATAAACCCTGAAATAAACCCTAAAACCATTAATAACCTCTACAAACCATAAGTTCTAAACCATAAATCCTAAAATTTTGTAAACCTTAAACATAAAAAATAGGAAAAACCCTAAGCCCCAAAACCTAAACCCTAAGAAACACTTAACCCTTAAAAATAAAAAACCCAAAACCCCTAAATCTAAAAAACTCTAAGCTTTAAACCCTATAATGCCCTAAATCGTATGTGCTAAACACTAAAAACACAAAAATCCCTAAGCCTAAACTCTTAACCGGTAAAAACCCTAAAAATAACTTAACCTAAAAAACCCAAAGCCCTAAACCCTAAAAACTAGATAAAACCCTTAAGATAAAACCATAAACCTTAAAAAAAACCTAACCCCTAAACCCTAAACCCAAACCTAAAACCCAAAATCCTAAATCTAAAACCCTAAGAGACCCGAACCTCTAAACCTAAAGAAACCCTAAATCCTATAAAGCCTAAAATAAACCTTAAAAACCATTCAAAACTCCGACAAAACCCCAAGCGCTAAACCCTAAATCCTAAATATCCATAAACCCTAAACCTAAAAAAACACAAAAATACCCTTAAGCCCTAAACCCTAAACCTTAAAAAACCTAAGAAATACTTAACCCTTAAAAATCCCTAACCCTAAAAAAACTCTAAGCTCTAAACACAATAAAGCCCTAAATTGTATATGCTAAATCATAAAAAAAAAAAAAACCCTAAGCCCTAAACCCTAAACCTATAAAACCCTAAAGACCCTTAACCTAAAAGACTCAAAAACCTAAACCCTAAAAAACTAGGTAAAACCCTTAACCTAAAAGACCCAAAGACCTAAACCCTATAAAACTAAGTAAACCCCTTAACCTAAAACCCGAAACCTAAAAAACCCCTAAGCTAAGCCCTAAACCCTAATCTAAAATCCTAAATCTGAAACCTAAAATCCTAAGAAACCTTAAACCCTAAACCTTAAGAAAACCTAAATGCTATAAACCCTAAAACCCATTAAAAAGCCCTACAAACCATAAGTTCTAAACTATAAATCCTTAAATTTTGTAAACCCTAAACCTTAAAAACACGAAAAACCCTAAGCCTTAAACCCTAAACCCAAAAAAACCATAAAAAACACTTAACCCTTAAAAACCCAAAAAACCCTAAACCTAAAAAACTCTAAGCTCTAAACCCTATAAAGCCCTAAATCGTATATGCTAAACCCTAAAAACCACAAAAACAAACCTAAGCTCGAAACCCAAAATATATAAAAAAAACATTAACCTAAAAAACCTAAAGACCGAAACCCTAAAATCCAAAATAAATCCCATGACCTAAAACCTTAACCCTAAAAAAACGCTACGCCCAAAACCCTAAGAAACCCTAAATCCTATAAACCATAAAACCCATTAATAACCCCTACAAACTATAAGTTCTAAACGATAAATCCTAAAATTTTGTAAACCCTAAATGTAAAAACCACGAAAAACCCTATACCCTAAACTCTAAAAAACCCTCAGAAATACTTAACCCTAAAAAATCCAAAAACTACTAAACTCAAAAAACTCTAAACTTTAAACCCTATAAAGCGCTAAATTGTATATGCTAAACCCTAAAAACCACAAAAACAATCCTAAGCTCTAAACCAAAAACCCATAACCACCTAAAAAAAATTAACCTAAAAAACCGAAAACCCCAAACCCTAAAATCCAAGATAAAACACATGACCTAAATCCTTAAACCTAAAAAAACCCTACGCCCAAAACCCTAAATCCCTAACCTAAAACCCTAAACTTAAGAAACTACAAACCCTAATATAAACCCTAACAACCATTTACAACACCTACAAAACCCTAAGCTCTAAACCCTAAATCCTATAATTCCTTAAACGCTAAATCTAAAAAACACTAAAAAAACATGAGCCCTAAACCCTAAACCCAAAAAACCCCTAAGAAACACTTCACTCTTAAAACCACTAAAAAACCCAAAAACCCCTAAACCTAAAAAACTCTAAGCTTTAAACCCTATAATCCCCTAAATCGTATATGCTAAACACTAAAAACACAAAAAATCCCTAAGCCTAAACTCTTAACTTGTAAAACCCTAAAAAAGCCTTAACCAAAAAAACCCAAAGCCCTAAACCCTGAAAACCTAGATAAAATCTTTAAGCTAAAACCCTAAACCTTAAAAAACCTTAACCTCTAAACCCCAAACCAAAACCTAAAACCCCAAATCGTAAATCTAAAACCCTAAGAAACCCTAAACTCTAAACCTAAAGAAACCTTAAACCCTATAAAGCCTAAAATAAACTTTAAAAACCATTCAAAACTCCGAAAAAACCCTAAGCTCTAAACCCTAAATCCTAAAGAACCGTAAACCCTAAACCTAAAAACGCACAAAAAACCCTTAAGTCCTAAACCCTAAACCCTAAAAAACCATAAGAAATACTTAACCCTTAAAAAACCCTAACCCTAAACAAAATCTAAGCTCTAAACCCAATAAACACCTAAATCGTATATACTAAACCCTAAAAACACAAAAGAACCCTAAGCCCTAAACCCTAAACATATAAAACACTAAAAACCCTTAACATAAAAGACCCAAAGACCTAAACCCTAAAAAACTAGATAAAACCCTTAACCTATAAAACCCCTAAGCCCTAAGCCCTAAGCCCTAATCTAAAACCCTAAATCTGAAACCTAAAATCCTAATCCTTAAGAAAACCAAAATGTTATAAACCCTAAAACCCACTAATAAGCCATACAAACCATAAGTTCTAAACCATAAATCCTAAAATTTTGTTAACCCTAAACCTAAAATACACGAAAAACCCTAAGCCCTCAACCCCAAACCCTAAAAAACCCTAAGAAACATTTAACCCTTAAAACCCCTAAAAGAATCAAAAACCCCTAAACCTAAAAAATGTTAAGCTCTAAACCCTATAAAGCCCTAAATCATATATGTTAAACCCTAAAAACCACAAAAACAAACCTATGCTCTAAACCCAAAACCTATAAAAAAAAATATTAACCTAAAAAACCTAAAGCCCGAAACCCTAAAATCCAAGATAAATCCCATGACCTAAAACCTTAACCCTAAAAAATATCTACGCCCAAAACCCTAAATCCTAAACCTAAAACCCTAAGAAACCCTAAACCCCAAACCTTAAATCCTATAAACCCTAAAAACCATTTATAACATCTACAAAACCCTAAGCTCTAAATCCTAAATCCATAAATTCTGTAAACCCAAAATCTAAAAAAAACAAAAAAAAAACCTAAGCCCTAAACCCTAAACCGTAAAAAATCCTAAGAAATACTTAAGGCTTAAAACCCTTAAAAAACCCAAAAACCCCTAAACCTAAAAAATTCAAAGCTCTAAACCTTCTAAAGCCCTATATCATATATGCTAAACCCTAAAAAACACCAAAAATCCCTAAATCATAAACTCTACACCTATAAAATGCTAAAAAACCTTAACCTAAAAAACCCAAATCCCTAAACCCTAAAAACCTAGATAAAACCCTTCAGCTAAAACCCTAAACCTTAATAAACCCTAACCCCTAAACCCTAAACCCTAACCTAAAACCCTAAATTCTAAACATAAAACCCTAAGAAATCCAAAACTCAAAACCATAGGAAACCCTATATCCTATAGACCCTAAAACAAACTATAAAAACCATTCAAAACTCCTACAAAACCCTAAGTGCTAAACCATAAATCCTAAAAATATGTAAACCCTAAACCTAAAAAAACACAAAAAAACCTTAATACCTAAACTCGAAACCCTAAAAAACTCAAAGAAATACTAACCTTAAAAACTGCTAAACCTAAAAAACTCTGAGCTCTAAACCCAATATAGCCCTACATCGTATATGCTAAACCCAAAAAAACCCAAAAGAACCCCAAAGCCTATAAAACCCTAAAAACCTTAACCCAAAAACCCAAAACCCTATACCCTAAAAATCTAGGTAAAACCCTTAACCTAAAACCCTAAACCTAAAAAACCCCTAAGCCCTAAAACCTAAACCCTAAACCTTAAGAAAACCTAAATGCAATAAACCCTAAACCCCATTTAAATACCCTCCAAACCAGAAGCTATAAACCCTAAATACTAAAATTTTGTAAATCCTAAACCTAAAAAACATGAAAATCCGTAAGGCTTAAACCCTAAACCTAAAAAATATGAATATCCTTAAGCCCTAAACCCTAAGAAACACTTAACCCTTAAAAATCCTAAAAAAACCACAAAACCCCTAAACCTAATAAACTCTGAGCTCTAAACACTATAAAGCCCTAAACGTATATGCTAAATCCTAAAAAACCCTAAGCCCTAAACCCTAAAAAACCTTAACTTAAAAAACCTAAGACCCAAACCCTAAAAACAAAGATAAAACCCATAACCTAAAACCTTAAACCTGAAAAAACCCTAAGCCCTAAACCCTAAATACTAACCTAAAACCCGAAATCCTAAACCTAAAACCCTAAGACACCCTAAATCCTAAACCTTAAGAAACCTTAAATCATATAAACCCCAAAAACCATTTACATCACCTACAAAACCCTATGCTCTAAACCTAAAACCTAATAATCCGTAAAACCTAAATATATAAAATACAAAAAAAACCTAAGCCCAAAACCCTAAACCCTAAACCCTAAAAATCCTAAGAAACAATAAACCCTAAAAAACCCAAAAACTCCTAAACCTAAAAAACTCTAAGCTCTAAACCTATAAATCCCTATATCGTATATGCTAAACCCTAAAAAACATAAAAAAATCCCTAAGCCATAAACACTAAATCTATAAAACCCTAAAAACCCATAACCTAAAAAACCCAAAGCCCTAAACCCTAAAAACCCTTAACCTAAAAAACCCAAAGCCCTAAACCCTAAAAACCTAGATAAAACCCTTAAGCTAAAACCCCAACCCCTAAACACTAACCTAAAACCCTAAATCCTAAACCTAAAACTCTAAGAAACCCTAAACTCTAAACCTTAAGAAACACTAAATCCTATAAACCCTAAAAACCATTCAAAACTCCTACAAAACCCTAAGGGCTAAATCCTAAATCCTAAAAATGCGTAAACCCTACACCTAAAAAAACACCTAAAAAACTCTAAGCTATAAACCCAATAAAGCCCTAAATCATATATGCTAAACCCTAAACAAACACAAAAGAACCCTAAGCCCTAAACCCTAAACCTATAAAACCCTAAAAGCCCTTAACCTAAAAGACCAAAAGCGCTAAACTATAAAAAACTAGGTAAAACCCTTAACCTAAAACCATAAACCTAAAAAACCCCTAAGCCCTAAACCCTAATCTAAAACACTAAATCTGAAACCTAAAACCCTAAACCCTAAACCTTAAGAAAACCAAAATGCTATAAACCCCAAAATAAACACTAAAACCAATTAATAACCCCTCCAAACGATAAGTTCTAAACCATAAATACTAAAATTTTGTAAACCCTAAACGAAAAAAACACGAAAAACCCTAAGCCCCAAAACCTAAACTCTAAAAAACCCTAAGAAACACTTAACCCTTAAAAACCCAAAAAAAACGAAACCTAAAAAACTCAAAACTCTAAACCCTATAAAGCGCTAAATCGTATATGCTAAACTCTAAAAACCACAAAAACAACCCTAAGCTCTAAACCAAAAACCTATAAAAATCTAAAAAACATTAACCTAAAGCCCCAAACCCTAAAATTCAAGATAAAGCCCACGACCTAAAACCTTAAACCTAAGAAAACTCTACGCCCAAAACTCTAAACCCTAACCCAAAACCCTAAATCCTAAACCTAAAACCCTAAGAATCTCTAAACCTTAAGAAACTATAAACCCTAATATAAACCCTAACAACCATTTACAACACCTACAAAACCCTAAGCTCTAAACCCTAAATCCTATAATTCCTTAAACCCTAAATCTAAAAAACACTAAAAAAACCTAAGCCCTAAACCCTAAACCCAAAAAAACCCTAAGAAACACTTCACTGTTAAAACCCCTAAAAAAACTCTAAGCTTTAAACCCTATAATGCCCTAAATCGAATATGCTAAACACTAAGAACACAAAAAATCCCTAAGCCTAAACTCTAAACCTGTAAAAACCCTAAAAAAACCTTAACCTAAAAAACCCAAAGCCTTAAACCCTAAAAACCTAGATAAAACCCTAAACCTTAAAAAACCCTCACCCCTAAACCACAAACCCAAACCTAAAACCCTAAATCCTAAATCTAAAACCCTAAGAAAGCCTAAACTCTAAACCTAAAGAAACCCTAAATCCTATAAAGCCTAAAATAAACATTAAAACCCATTCAAAACTCTGATAAAACCCTAAGCGCTAAAACCTAAATCCTAAAAATCTGCAAACCCTAAACCTAAAAAAGAAAAAAAAACACTTAAGCCCTAAACCCTGAACCTTAAAAACCCCTAACCCTAAAAAAACTCTATGATCTAAACCCAATAAAGACCTAAATTGTATATGTTAAACCCTAAAAAATAGAAAAGAACCCTAAACCTATAAAACTCTAAAAACCCTTAATCGAAAAGACCCAAAGACCTAAACCCTAAAAAACTAGGTAAAACCCTTAACCTAAAACCCTAAACCTAAAAAAAAACCTAAGCTAAGCCCTAAACCCTAATCTAAAACCCTAAATCTAAAACCTAAAACCCTAAGAAACCCTAAACCCTAAACCTTAAGAAAACCTAAATGCTATAAACCCTAAAACCCATTAATAAACCCTACAAACCATAAGTTCTAAACCATAAATCCTAAAATTTCGTAAACCCTAAACCTAAAAAACACGAAAAATGCTAAACCCTAAACCCTAAAAAACCCTAAGTTATTAGTAACTTTGTATTAAGAGAGGAGTCCTCTCTAGGTGCTTAGTCTAATAATATATCATATTGTATAGGGTTGGGTCGACTAACCTTAGTAGGTAGGTCGATTCTGGACCCACCTTAGGTTTGGAGGTAAGGTACATGTCCCCCTCCTTGTATATTTTGATTTTATATATATGATAAGGCCTGTAGGTGTTGCTCAGCCCCTGACCCACCTCAAGGGTCGTTCAAAAAAAAAAAAAAAAAACCTAAGAAACACTTGACCCTTAAAACCACTAAAAACCCAAAAAAACCCTAAACCTAAAAAACTCTAAGCTCTAAACCCTATAAAGCGCTAAATCGTATATGCTAAATCCTAAAAACCAAAAAAACAAACCTAAGCTCTAAACCCAAAACCTATAAAAAAAAACATTAACCTAAAAAATCTAAAGCCCGAAATCCTAAAATCCAAGATAAAACCCATGACCTAAAACCTTAACCCTAAAAAAACTCTACTCCCAAAACCCTAAACCCTAAATCCTCAACCTAAAACCCTAAGAAATCCTAAACCCCAAACCTTAAGAAACCCTAAATCCTATAAACGCTAAAATAAACCCTAAAACCCATTAATAACCCCTACAAAATATAAGTCCTAAACTATAAATCTTAAAATTATGTAAACCCTAAACGTAAAAAATATGAAAAACCCTAAGCCCTAAACACTAAACCATAAAAAACCCTAAGAAACACTTAACCCTTAAAAACCATAAAAAACCCAAAAACCACAGAAAATCCGTAAACCCTAAACCTAAAAAAACACAGAAAAATCCTTAATCCCTAAACCCGAAACCCTAAAAAACCCTAAGAAATACTAACCTTAAAAATTGCTTAACCTAAAAAACTCTAAGCTCTAAACCCAATATAGCCCTAAATCGTATATGCTAAACCCTAAAAATCACAAAAGAACCCTAAGCCGTAATCCCTAAATCTATAAAACCCTAAAAACCTTAACCCAAAAACCCAAAGCCCTATACCTTAAAAATCTATGTAAAACCCTTAACCTAAAACCCTAATCCTAAAAAGCCCCTAAGCCCTAAACCCTAAGAAAACCTAAATGCTATAAACCCTAAACCCCATTTAAAACCTTTTCAAACCAAAATCTCTAAACCCTAAATACTAAAATTTCATAAACCCTAAACCTAAAAAACATGAAAATCCCTAAGCCCTAAACCCTAAGAAACAGTTAACCCTTCAAAATCCTAAAAAAAAAAAAAAAACCTAAGCCCTAAACCCTAAAAAACCTTAACCTAAAAAACATAAGACCCAAACACTAAAAACAAAGATAAAACCCATAACCTAAAACCTTTAACCTAAAAATATGTTAAGCCCTAAACCCTAAACACTAACCTGAAACCCTAAATCCTAAACCTAAAACCCTAAGACACCCTAAATCCTAAACCTTAAGAAACCTTAAATCCTATAAACCCTAATATAAATCATAAAAACCATTTACAACACCTACAAAACCCTAATCTCTAAACCTAAAACCTAATAATCCGTAAACCGTAAACTCCTAAACCTAAAAACTTTAAGAAACACTTAACCCTAAAAAAACCAAAAACTCCTAAACCTAAAAACTCTAAGCTCTAACCCTATAAAAACCCTATAATGTATATGCTAAACTCTAAAAGACACAAAAAAATCCCTAAGCCCTAAACAATAAACCTATAAAACCCTAAAAATCTTAAAACTTAAAAACCCAAACCCCTAAACCCTAAAAACCTAGATAAAACCTTTAAGTTAAAACCCTAAACCCTAACCTAAAACCCTAAATCATAAAACTAAAACCCTAAGAAACCCTAAAATCTAAACCTTAAGAAACACTTTATCCTATAAACCCTAAAATAAACCCGAAAAATCATTCAAAACTCCTACCAAACCCTAAGGGCTAAAACCCTAAATCCTAAAAATGCGTAAACCCTAAACCTAAAAAAACACCTAAAAAACTCTAATCTCTAAACCCAATAAAGCCCTAAATCATATATGTTGAACCATAAAAAAACACAAAAGAACCCCAAGCCCTAAACCCTAAACCTATAAAACCCAAAAAATCCTTAACCTAAAAGACCCAAAGCCCTAAATCCTAAAAAAGTAGGTAAAACCCTTAACCAAAAACCGTAAACCTAAAAAACCCCTAAGTACTAAACCCTAATCTAAAACCCTAAATCTGAAACCTAAAACCTTAAAAACTTCTAAACCCTAAACCTTAAGAAAACCAAAATGCTATAAACCCTAAAATAAACCCTAAAACCCATTAATAACCCCTACAAACCATAAGTTCTAAACCATAAATCCTAAAATTTTGTAAACCCTAAAACCTAAACCCTAAAAAACCCTAAGCCCTAAAACCTAAACCCTAAAAAACCCTAAGAAACATTTAACCCTAAAAAATCCTAAAACACCCAAAAACCCCTAAAACTAAAAAACTCTAAACTCTAAACCCTACAAAGCGCAAAATTGTATATGCTAAACCCTAAAAACAACAAAAACAACCCTAAGCTCTAAACCCAAAACCTATAAAAATCTAAAAAACATTAACCTAAAAAACCTAAAGCCCCAAACCCTAAAATCCAAGATAAAACCCATGACCTAAAACCTTAAACCTAAAAACACTGTATGCCCAAAACCCTAAACCCTAACCAAAAACCCTAAATCCTAAACCTAAAACCCTAAGAACCCTAAACCCAAAACCTTAAGAAACTATAAACCCTAATATAAATCCTAACAACTATTTACAACACCTACAAAAACCTAAGCTCCAAACCCTAAATCCTATAATTCCTTAAACCCTAAATCTAACAAACACTAAAAAAACCTAAGCACTAAGACCTAAACCATAAACCCAAAAAAACCCTAAGAAACACTTCAGTGTTAAAACCCCTAAAAAAACCAAAAAACCCTAAACCTAAAAAACACTAAGCTTTAAACCCTATAATGCCCTAAATCGTATATGCTAAACACTAAAAACACAAAAAATCCCTAAGCCTAAACTGTTAAGCTGTAAAAACCCTAAAAAAGCCTTAACCTAAAAAACCCAAAGCCCTAAACGCTAAAAATATAGATAAAACCCTTATTCTAAAACCCTAAACATTAAAAAACCCTAACCCCTAAACCCCTAACCCAAACCTAAAACCCTAAATCCTAAATATAAAACCCTAAGAAACCCCAAACTCTAAACCTAAAGAAACCCTAAATCCTATAAAGCCAAAAATAAACCTTAAAAACCGTTCAAAACTCCGACAAAACCCTAATCGCTACACCCTAAATCCTAAATATCTATAAACCCTAAACCTAAAAAAGTGCAAAAAAATCCTTAAGCCCTAAACCCTAAACCTTCAAAACCCTAAGAAATACTTAACCCTTAAAAACACCTAACCCTAAAAAAACTCTAAGCTCTAAACCCAATAAAGACCTAAATCGTATATGCTAAAGCATAAAAAACACAAACGAACCCTAAGCCCTAAACCCTAAACCTATAAAACCCTTGAAACCCTTAACCTAAAAGACCCAAAGACCTAAACCCTAAAAAACTAGGTAAAACCCTAAACCTAAAAAACCCCTAAGCTAGGCCCTAAACCCTAATCTAAAACCCTAAATCTGAAACCTAAAACCCTAAGAAATCCTAAACCCAAAACCTTAAGTAAACCTAAATGCTATAAACCCTAAAACCCATTAATAATCCCTACAAACCATAATTTCTAAACCATAAATCCTAAAATTTCGTAAAGCTTAAACCTAAGAAATATGAAAACCCTAAGCCTTAAACCCTAAACCCTAAAAAACCATAAGAAACACTTAACCCTTAAAACCCCTAAAAATCCAAAAAACCCTAAACCTAAAAAACAATAAGCTCTAAATCCTATAAAGCCCTAAATCGTATATGCTAAACCCTAAAAACCATAAAAACAAACCAAAGCTCTAAACACAAAATTTTAAAAAAAAAATATTAACCTAAAAAACCTAAACACCGAAACCCTAAAATCCAAAATAAAACCCATGACCTAAAACCTTAACCCTAAAAAACCTCTACACCCAAAACCCAAAACCCTAACCCAAAACCCTAAATCCTCAACCTAAAATCCTAAGAAACCCTAAACCCCAAACTTTAAGAAACCCTAAATCCTATAAACCCTAAAAACCATTAATAACCCCTACAAACTATAAGTTCTAAACCATAAATCCTAAAATTTTGTAAACTCTAAATGTAAAAAACACGAAAAACCCTAAGCCCTAAACCCTAAGAAACACTTAACACTTAAAAACCCTAAAAAACCCAAAAACCACTAAACCTAAAAAGCTCTAAACTCTAAACCCTATAAAGCTCTAAATCGTATATGTTAAACCCTAAAAACCACAAAACAACCCTAAGCTCTAAACCCAAAACCTATAAAACCTAAAAATCATTCACCTAAAAAATCTAAAGCCCCAAACCCTAAAATCCAAGATAAAACCCATGAGCTAAAACCTTAAACCTAAAAAATCTCTATGCCCAAAACCCTAAACCCTAACCCAAAACACTAAATCCTAAGCGTAAAACCCTAAACCTTAAGAAACTATAAACCCTAATATAAATCCTAACAACCATTTACAACACCTACAAAATCTTAAGCTAAAAACCCTAAATATTATAATATCTTAAACCCTAAATCTAAAAAACACCAAAAAAACCTAAGCACTAAACCCTAAACCCAAAAAAAACCTAAGAAACCCTTCACTTTTAAAACCGCCAAAAAACCCAAAAAACCCTAAACCTAAAAAACTCTAAGCTTTAAACCCTATAATGCCCTAAATCGTATAAGCTAAACACTAAAAACACAAAAAATCCCTAAGCCTAAACTCTTAACCTGTAAAAACCCTAAAAATAACTTAACCTAAAAAACCCAAATCCCTAAACCCTTAAAACCTAGATAAAACCCTTAAGCTAAAACCGTAAACCTTAAAAAATCCTAACCCCTAAACCCTAAATCCAAACATAAAACGCTAAAACCTAAATCTAAAACCCTAAGAAACCCTAAACTTTAAACCTAAAGAAACCCTAAATCCTATAAAGCCTAAAATAAACCTTAAAAACCATTCAAAACTCTGACAAGACCCTAAGCGCTAAACCCTAAATCCTAAAAATCCGTAAACCCTAAACCTAAAAAAGCACAAAAAAACCCTTAAGCCCTAAACCCTAAACCTTAAAAACCCTAAGAAATACTTAACCCTTAAAAACCCCTAACCCTAAAAAAACACTAAGCTCTAAACTCAATAAAGACCTAAATCGTATATGTTGAACCCTAAAAAACACAAAAGAACCCTAAGCCCTAAACCCTAAACCCTAAACCTATAAAATCCTAAAAACCCTTAACCTAAGAGACCCAAAGACCTAAAGACCTAAACCCTAAAAAATTGGGTAAACCCCTTAACCTAAAACCCTTAACCTAAAAAACCCCTAAGCTAGGCCCTAAACCCTAATCTAAAACACTGAATCTAAAACCTAAAACCCTAAGAAACCCTAAACCCTAAACCTTAAGAAAACCTAAATGCTATAAACCCTAAAACCCATTAAAAAACCCTAAAAACCATTATCTCTGAACCCTAAATCCTAAAATTTCATAAACCCTAAACCTAAAAAACACGAAAAACCCTAAACCCTAAACTCTAAAAAAACCTTAGAAACACATAACTCTTAAAAACCATAAAAACACTCCAAAACACCCCTAAACCTAAAAAAACTCTATACACTAAACCCTATAAAGCCCTAAATCGTATATGCTAAACCTAAAAACAGAGAAAAAATCCCTAAAATCTAAACTTATATAGCCTTAGATAACCTTAACCTAAAAAATACAAAGTCCTAAACCCTAAAAACCTAGATAAAACCATTAAAATAAAAGCCTAAACCTTAAAAAACCCTAACCCCTAAACCCTGAACCCTCACATAAAATCCTAAATCCTAAACTTATAACTCTAAGAAACCCTGAACTCTAAACCGTAAGAAACCTTAAATCCAATAAACCCTAAAAACCATTCAAAACTTCTAAAAAACCCTAAGCTCTAAATCCTAATTCCTAAAAAACCGTAAACCATAAACCTAAAAACACAAACAAAAACCTTAAGCCCTAAACCCTAAACCTTAAAAATCCCTAAGAAATACTTAACCCTTAAAAAACCCTAAACCTAAAAACTCTAAGCTCAAAACCCAATAAAGCCCTAAATGGTATATGCAAACCCTAAAAAAACACAAAATAACCTTAAGCCCTAAACCCTAAACCTATAAAACCCTATAAAACCTTAACCTAAAAACCCAAAGCCATAAACCCTAAAAAACTAGGTAAAACCCTTAACCTAAAACCCAAACCTAAAAAAACCCTAAGCCCTAAGCCCTAAACCCCAACCTAAAACCATAAATCCGAAACCTAAAACCCTTAGAAACCCTAAACCCTAAATCTTAAGAAAACCTAAATGCTATAAACCCTTAATTAAACCCTAAAACCCATTTAAACACCAACAAACCATAAGCTCTAAACCCTAAATCCTAAAATTTTGTAAACCCTAAACCTAATAAACATAAAAAAAACCTAAGCCCTAAACCCTAAAAAACCTTAAGAAGCACTTAACCCTTCAAACCCCTAAAAAAAACCCAAAACCCCTAAACCTTAAAATCTCTAAGCTCAAAACCCTAAAAAACACAAAAAAAAAAATGGAAGCCCTAAACCTGAAAAACCAAGATAAAACACATAACCTAAAACCTTAAACCTAAAAAAACCCTAAGCCCTAAACACGAAACCCTAACCTAAAACCCTAAATCCTAAACATAAAACCCTAAGAAACCCTACACCCTAAACCTTAAGAAATCCAAAATCCTGTAAACCCTAATATAAACCCTAAAACCCGTTTACAACACCAACAAAACCCTAAGCTTTAAACCCTAAATCCTAAAAATCTATAAACCGTAAATTTAGAAAACACAAAAAAACCCAAAGCCCTAAACCCTAAGAAACACTCAACCCTTAAAATCCATAAAAAACCCAAAAACACCTAAACCCAAAAAATTCTAAGCTCTAAACCCTATAAAGCCCTAAATCGTATATGCTTAACCATATAAAACACAAAAAATACCTTATCCCTAATCTCTAAACCTATGAAACCCTAAAAACCCACATCCCTAAACCCTAAAAACCTAGATAAAACCCTTATGCTAAAACCGTAAACCTTAAAAAACCCTAAATCCTAAACCCTAACCTAAAACCCTAAATCCTAAACCTAAAACCCTAAAAAACCCTAAACTCTAAACCTTAAGAAATCCTAAACCCTAAAACCCTAAACCCTAAAAAACCGTAAGAAATACTTAACCCTTAAAAACCCTTTAACCAAAAAACCTCTAATCTCTAAACCCTATAAAGCCCTATATTGTATATGCTAAACCCTAAAAAAAATAAAAAAAATAAGCCCTTAACCCTAAAATACCCAAAGGCCTAAACCCTAAAAAAACTAAGCAAAATCCTTAACCCTAAGCCCTAATCCCTAAACCCTAACCTAAAAGCCTAAATCCGAAACCTAAAACCCTAAGAAACCCTAAACCTTAAGAAAACCTAAATGCAATAAAACCTAAAAACTATTTAAAACTCCTACAAACATAAAGCTCTAAACCCTAATCCCTAAGAAACACGAAAAACCCTAAGCCCTAAACCCTAAACCCTAAGAAATCCTAACAAATACTTAACCCTTAAAAACCGAAAAAAACCCAAAAACCCCTAAACCTAAAGAGCTCTAAGGTCTAAACCCTATAAAACACCAAAAAAAAAACCTAAGCCCTAAAAAACTTAATGCCCCAAACCTTAAAAACCAACATAAAACCCATAACCTAAATCATTAAACCTAAAAAACCCTATTCCATAAACCCTAAACCCTAACCTAAGACCCTAAATCCTAAACCTAAAACCCTAAGAAATCCTAAACTCTAAACCTTAAGAAACCCTAAATCCTATAAACCCTAAAAAAACCCTAAAAACCATTCAAAACTCTAAGTGCTAAACCCTAAATCCTAAAAATCTATAAACCCTAAACCTAAAAAGACACAAAAAAAATCCTAATCCCAAAACCCTAAACCCTAAGAAACACTTAACCCTTAAAAAACCCTTAACATAATAAACTATAGGCTCTAAACCCTATAAAGCCCTAAATCGTTAAGCTATAACCCTAAGTCTTAAAAAACACTATACCCTAAACACTATCCTAAAACCCTAAATCCTAAACCTAAAACGCTTAGAAAACCTAAACTCTAAACTTTAAGAAACCCTAAATCCTATAAAACCTAAAATAAACCCTAACAACGATTCAAAACTTCTACAAAACCCTAAGCGCTAAACCCTATATCCTAAAAATCCATAAACCCTAAACCTAAAAAAGCACAAAAAAAAAAAACTTAAGCCCTAAACCCTAAACCCTAAACCCTAAAAAAAACCTAAGAAATACTTAACCATTAAAAACCCCTCAACCTGAAAAAATATTAAGCTCTAAACCCTACAAAGCCATAAATCGTATATGCTAAACCCTAAAAAACACAAAAGAACCCTAAGCCCTAAACCCTAAACCTATAAAAGCGTAAAAAACCTTAACCCAATAAACCCAATGCCATATATACTAAAAAACTAGGTAAAACCCTTAAACTAAAATCCTAAATTTTAAAAAACCCTAAGCCTTAAACCCTAAACCCTAACCTAAAATCCTAAATCTGAAACCTAACACCCTAAGAAGCCATAAACCCTAAACCTTAAGAAAACCTAAATGCTATAAACCCTAAAATAAACCCTAAAATCCATTTAAAACCCCTACAAACCATAAGCTCTAAACCCTAAATCCTAAA
The DNA here is from genome assembly GCA_029582725.1 of Solanum chiquidenum. Taxonomy (NCBI): domain Eukaryota; kingdom Viridiplantae; phylum Streptophyta; class Magnoliopsida; order Solanales; family Solanaceae; genus Solanum; species Solanum chiquidenum. Next base: position 7,449 of record JAJOOS010000665.1, on the reverse strand, counting down.
ATTTTGTAAACCCTAAATTTAGAAAACACAAAAAAACCCTAAACCCAAAACACTAAACCCTAAGAAACACTTAACCCTTAAATACCCTAAAAAACCCAAAAGCAACTAAACCTAAAAACTCGAAGCTCTAAATCCTATAATGCCCTAAATCTTATATGCTAAATCTTAAAAAACAATAAAAAAAAACCTAATCCCTAAACCCTAAACCTATAAAACCTTAAAAACCTACATCCCCAAACCCTAAAAACCAAGATAAAACCCATAACCTAAAACCTTAAACCTAAAAAAACCCTAAGCCTTAAACCCTAAACCCTAACCTAAAACCCTAAATCCTAAACCTAAAACCCTAAACCCTAAACTTTAAGAAACCCTAAATCCTATAAACCCTAATATAAACCCTAAAAAAATTTTACAACACCTACAAAACCCAAAGCTCTAAACCCAAAATCCTAAATATCCGTAAACCCTAAGTCCAAAAAAGACAAAAAAAACTAAGCCCTTTATCCTAAACCCTAAAGATTTCTAAAAAACACTTAACCCTTAAAATCCCTAATAAACCCAAAAACCACCAAACCTCAAAAACTATAAGCTCTAAACCCTATAAATCCCTAAATCAAATATGCTAAACCCTAAAAAACACAAAAGAACCCTAAGCCCTAAACCCTAAACCTATAAAAACCCTTAACCAAAAATATTCAATCCCCTAAACCCTAAAAAATTAGGTAAAACCCTTAACCTAAAAGCCTAAACCTAAAAAAACACTAAACCCTAACCTAAAAACCTAAATCCAAAACCTAAAACCCTAAGAAACCCTAAATCCAAAACCTTAAGAAAACCTAAATGCTATAAATATTAAAATAAACACTAAAATTCATTTAAAACCAATACAAACCATAAGCTCTAAACCCCAAATTCTAAAATTTCGTTAAACCTAAACCTAAAAAACATGAAAAATCCTAAGCCTTAAATCCTAAACCCTAAAAAACCCAAAGAAACACTTAACCTTTTAAAACCTTAAAAAACCCAAGAACCCCGAAACCTAAAACCGTAAATCTGAAACCTAAAACCCTAAGAAACCCTAAACACTAAACCTTAAGAAAACCTAAATACTATAAACCCTAAAGTAAATCCTAAAACCCAATTAAAACCCCTACAAACCATAAGCTCTAAACCCTAAATCTTAAAATTTCGTAAACCCAAAACCTAAAAAACACACTTAACCCTAAACCGTAAAAAACCCTAAGAAACACATAACCCTTAAAAACCCTAAAAAAAACCAAAAACCCCTAAACCTCAAAAACTATAAGCCCTAAATCCTATAATGCCCTAAATCGTATATGCTAAACCTTAAAAAACACAAAAATAACCCCAAGCCCAAAACCCTAAACCTATAAAACCCTAAAAACCTTAACCCTAAAAACCTTAACCGAAAAAACCTAATGCCCCAAACACTAAAATCCAAGATTAAACCCATAACCTAAAACCTTAAACCTAAAAAAACCCTAAACCCTAACCTAAAACCCTAAATCCTAAACCTAAAACCCTAAACCTTAAGAAACCCTAAATCCTAAACCTAAAACCCTAAACCATAAGAAACCCTAAATCCTATAAACCCTAATATAAACACTAAAAACCATTTACAACACCTACAAAACCCTAGGCTCTGAACCCTAAATCCTAAAAATCCATAAACCCTAAATCTAACAAACACAAAAAAACCCTAAGCCTTAAACCCTAAGAAACACTTAACCCTTTAAACCTCTAAAAAAACCCTAAACCTAAAAAACTCTAAGCTCTAAACCCTATAAAGCCCTAAATTGTTGTTACGACCCGGGGTTACCCCATAGGAGCAACACGGCATACTTGACCCTGAAGGGGTCTCAAACAAGCCCTTAGCATAATCATAAACATAAAGTCATAGAACTGATGTGGAATTCAAAACTTTTACAATAGAAGTCAACTTCTTTTTCATAAACGAATATAAGAGTCTAGACCTTGTCTCAATCACCATCTAGTACAATAGAGAATATAATTAGGGTCCAAGCCCTTTACAATAAAGTGTCAAAAATAGAATGTACAATAAAAGCTAGAAAAGAATAACATCTTGTCCTCGACACATGAGGACTCACCAAGCCTAGGGAATAGTCAACCCAAGCTTCACTTGAAAGGAAAAGTATGTCTCAACGACCGGAACCTACACTCATAGTAAATGTAGAAATATGGGTTAGCACATAAAGTACTAAGTATGGTAGCTATGCACAAAAATCCTTAAAACATGCATAAAGGGGACATTTAGTTGAAATCACGCATTTATCAAGTTTAAAAGCCATCATGCACATTTGTGAAGAAACAAAAGTCAAATTAAACTATATCATAAGCAACCCCAAAGCTATACTAGTGCACTGCAAAGGTAAAATCCCATAACCCTACCATATGACAAGTACCACTTTTAGGTCACCAACATCATACATATCACACCTTGACCTCACCCATAGACAATACTCATGTACAAGGAGCCATTCATATTCATAACTTGAAGCAAGTAAAGTCAATCTTAACAACCATACATATCATACATTGCATAATTCATAAGTCTTCATAGCATAAAAGAACCTCACCATAACCCCCCTCTTAAAGTCTACTTGTGCAATGCATAAGTGAAGTCCCATACCCCCACTCATACTAAGTAGTACCTCTTAAGAAGTCATAGATAAAGTTCATGTTCTTGTCATAATTCATATTCTTATCACATAGGGGAAATAACATTAACCGACATAGCCATGTGAGCTACATAGAATCCGGGGTTCTACCCCCACACCGAAAAGAGGTGTCCTACTTGCCTAAGGTAGAACGTACATTTTATCTTTTAGGTGGATCCACTTGCTAAAGACCTATGCGGGCACATAATTATGGGATAAGGAGATTGCTACTAGAAACCCAAACTTTCTAACGTAAAAGGTTTCCATCTCATGAGATAATTAACTTACTTTGGGAAGCCGGAATTTCTAACGTAAAAATTCCCATCTCATTTTCATATCCACTCGGTGCTAAGCATAATTCCCTTTAAATTCATATTAAGTCTTTACTTAAGTTCATGTTCATAAAAGGATGTACTTGGCACTCAAGTCAACATGGTATCATAATAGCTCATAGATTCATTAGGTGAGAATGTCCTTTCAACCTTAGAATCATCAACATGTGAGCAAACCTTTCACATCATATTCATATTGTGTTCATGAGAATAGCCTTTCATTACACACAACAAGATCATCATAATCATAATAATTCATGCATAATAATGTGTAAGGGTATAGGGGAGAATAACCTTTCCAATCAATACCACAATTACACCATAGTCATAGGATGTTCATTCTCAACATAAATCTTGAACTACATGCATAATTCTCACATTCATGTACCAATTCTCATAACTTACCCATCAAGAAATCATGAATCACATTCAATCAAACATTCTAGAAATTCTACCTTAGATGGGGGTAATACGTAACTCAATCAATTCAATTCATTCATACAAGACCCAATTACATGCTTCTAAATTCCATTAAGATCACAATTTAGCAATAGAGGGGGTTACATGGCTTCTTGGGGGAATTTCACCAAAATCCAACCATAAATCATCAATTCAATCATAACCCAACACAATTCAATCATAAAAATCACATTTAAATAGAACCCATGTGTTCGAACCAAAACCCTAGATTTGGGGACAATTTAAAGTTTGAAAATCAAGTTTTGAAGGGGCTCTTCGGGTGGAATCTACCCAAAGATGAAAACTACCCTACCTTGAGGGTGAATCATTGAATAAATTGATGAAAAGCCCTCGAAATCTTGCAGCCCAAGCTTCAATTTCACCCTTCTTCTTCTTGGGTTTTTAGAGAGAGAAATTTTGTAAGGAAGATGAACTTTTGATTTTGATTTGGGTCTTTGTGAAAGTGATTTAGTTTGGGTGTTTAATGACTTAAAATACCTTATATATTTATTTAAAAACAATATAAAATATACCCATTTAAAAATAGGACTTAAATATAATATTTACCAAAATACCCCTTGCCCACATGGAGTTGCCAAATAAAAGTAAGCCAAAATCCAATGGACCTTTTAAAGGCCTTGGAGTGGTCTACCAGTCGTGGACCCTCTCTTGGACTTGTGCCTTAAGCTTATTAAAGCTAAGGCATGTTGTTCAAGGGTTTACACGGGCATTGGACATGTCCACCAGTCGTGGTCCCTCACTTGCACGTGTGCACTACCTAGGAACGCTAAGGCAACCCCCAAGCGAGGTGTTCCACGTGCAGTGGGGTCTTCCACGGTCCTTGGACCCTCACGTGGACTGACCTCTTGCCAAAATTGGCTAAGGAAAAGTCTACGAGGTACTTGTAAGGGGCAGTGGAGGCCTTTCACGGGCCGTGATGCCTCACGTGAACTTGCCTCCTTGTCTATACGGCTAAGGCATTGGTTCAAGGAGTCTTCTATGGGTGGTGAAGTCTTTCAACTTCCTTGAAGACTCCCTTGAACAATTCCTTTTTGCCCACACGGCTAATGCAAAGTTCAAGAGTGCTTATAAGGGTAGTGAAGCCTTTCGCCTTCCTTGAACCCTCCCTTAAACTTATACTTGGACAAATTTTTGGACTATTTCATCACTACAATTTGTGCATAAACTATTAAGATTCATACGTTAGGCTCTAGTTTCACCTATCAATTTTCCAGTTGTTACAATTGTATATGCTAAACCCCAAAAAAATAGAAAATCCCTAAGCCCTAAACTCTAAAACCTATAAAACTCTAAAAAAACTTAACCTAAAAAACCCAAAGCACTAAACCCTAAAACCTAGATAAAACCCTTAAGCGAAAACCCTAAACCTTAAAAAATCCTAACCCCTAAGTCCTAAACCCCAACCAAAAACTCTAAATCCTAAACATAAAACACAAAGAAACCCTAAACTCTAAACCTTAAGAAACCCTACATCCTATAAACCCTAAAATAAACCCTAAAAAATATTCAAAATGCCTACAAAACCCTAAGCGCTAAACCCTAAATCCTAAAAATCTGTAAACCCTACACCTAAAAAGACACAAGAAAAACCTTAAGATCTAAACCCTAAACCCTAAAAAACCCTAAGAAATACTTAACCCTTATAAACCCCTAAACCTAAAAAACTCTACGCTCTAAACCCTATGAAGCCCTAAATCGTATATGCTAAACCCTAAAAATACAAAAGAACCCTATGCTAACCCTAAACCCTAAACCTATAAAACCCTAAAAACCTTAACCTAAAAAATCCAAAGCCCTAAACCCTAAAAACTAGGTAAAACCCTTAACCTAAAATGCTAAACCTAAAAAAACCCTAAGCCTTAAACCCAAAACCCTAACCTTAAACCCCAAATCTTAAACCTAAATTCCAAAGAAACCCTAAACCCTAAACCTTAAGAAAACCTAAATGCTATAAACCCTAAAGTAAACCCTGAAACCCATTTAAAACCCCTACAAACCATAACCTCTAAACCCTAAATCCTAAAATTTTATAAACCTTAAACCTAAAAAACACAAAACACCCTAAGCCGTAAACTCTAAACCCTAAAAAACCCTAAGAAACACTTAACCCTTAAAAACCCTAAAAAAACCCTAAAATCACTAATCCTAAAAAACTCTAAGCTCTAAACCCTATAAAGCCCTAAATCGTATATGCTATACCCTAAAAAACACAAAAAAAAAAACCATAAGCCCCAAACCCTAAAAACCACGATAAAACCCATAACCTAAAACCTTAAACCTAAAAAAATCCTAAGCCCTAAACCCTAAACCCTAACCTTAAAACCTTAAATCCCAAGCCTAAAACCCTAAACCTTAAGAAACCCTAAATTCTATAAACCCTAAAAACTATTTACAACACCTACAAAACCCTAAATCCTAAAAATCCATAAACCCTGAATCTAAAAAACACAAAAAAACCCTAAGCCATAAACATTAAATCCTAAAAAACCCTAAGAAACACTTAACCCGTAAAACCCATAAAAAACTAGAAAACCCCTAAACCTCAAAAACTATAAGCACTAAACCCTTTAAAGCCCTAAATCATATATGCTAAACCCTAAAAAGCACAAAATATTCCTAAGCCTTAAACTCTAAACCAATAAAATCCTACAAAACTTTAACCTAAAAAAATCCAAAGCCCTAAACCCTAAAAACCTTGATAAAACCCTTAATCTAAAACGCTAAACCTTAAAAAGCCCTAACCCCTAAACAATAAACCCTAACCTAAAACCCTAAATCCTAAACCTAAAACCCTAAGAAATCCTAAACTCTAAACCTTAAGAAATGCTAAATCCTATAAACCCTAAAAATCATTCAAAAGTCCAACAAAACACTAAGAGCTAAACCCTAAATCCTAAAAATCCATAAACCCTAAACCTAAAAAAACACAAAAATAAACATTAAGCCCTAAACCCTAAACCCTAAAAAACATTGAGAAATACTTAACCCTTAAAAAAACCCTAGACCTAAAAAAGGCTAAGCTCTAAACCCTATAAAATCATAAATCATACATGTTAAATCTTAAAAAACACAAAAGAACCCTAAGCCTAAACTCTAAACCTATAAAACCCTAAAAAAAAACTAAAAAACCTTAACTCAAAAAACTCAAAGTCCTAAACCCTGAAAAACTAGGTAAAACCCTTAACCTAAAACCCTAAATCTAAAAAACCCCTAAAAGCCCTAAACTTTAAAACTCTAAATCAGAAACCTAAAACACTAAGAAACCCTAAGCCCTAAACCTTAAGAAAACCCAAATGCTATAAACCCCAAAATAAAGCTTAAGACCCATTTAAAACCCCTACAAACCATATACTCTAAACCCTAAATCCTAAAATTTTGTAAACCCTAAACCTGAAAAACACAAAAAACCTTAAGCTCTATACTCTAAACTCTAAAAAACCCTAAGAAACACTTAACCCTAAATAACCCAAAAACTCCTAAACCTAAAAAACTATAATCTCTAAACCTAGAAAGCCCTATATCGTATATGCTAAACTCTAAAAAACACAAAAAATCCCTACGCCCTATACACTAAACCTATAAACCCCTAAAAACCCTTAACCTAAAAAAGCCAAAGCCCTAAACCGTAAAATCCTAGCTAAAACCCTAACCCCTAAACCCTAACCTTAAACCCTAAATCCTAAACCTAAAACCCTAAATTATAAACCTAAACAAACCCTAAAATAAACCATTCAAAACTCCTACAAAACCCTAAGGGCTATACCCTAAATCCTAAAAGTTTGTAAACCCTAAACCTAAAAAAGCACAAAAACAAACTTAAGCCCTAAACCCTAAACCTTTAAAACCCTAAGAAATACTTAACCCTTAAAAAACCCTAACCCTAAAAAAACTCTAAGCTCTAAACCCAATAAAGCCCTAAATCGTATATGCTAAACCCT
>JAJOOS010000662.1:0-41263 GCA_029582725.1 Solanum chiquidenum | reverse complement strand
GCAGAAAAAGTAATTTTAGCAAAATGTCAATTTTTCAAAATTAAACACCAACATGCAACACTAACTAGTACCCAAGAAATTTCATAAGTTACCCACATGCTAATCTACCCTTGGTTACTCAAAATTCCCCTATTTTCACAAAGTATTTTCCAAATCCACAATTTTCCCTAAAGAAAGACGTAAACCCATCTATCATTGGGAAAATACGAGTCGAAAGGACAACACCATGCTAATTGGACTTCACCCAATCAAAACCCATATCATTCAATGGTTCATTATCAATTTTTAACCCTCACAACCAATTTTAGTAATCTAAGGACAAATATCAACTATCATAGTTCATGGGCTATTCAATTGACTAAATTAGCACAACCTATACGAATTAATAGCACAACATCAACAACAATAGCTAGCCAGTCAATATGCATCAAAATTAAGCCAAGACAAAAAAAATAACTTTGAGAAAATAACCTCACATATGCACATATAGTGACAACAGAGGAGGAAGGGTTGGGGGCAACAATCTCAAACAATCACACACTCCAAGAAAGTAAATTGAATAACAATGAGCACACACTAGTATTTAAGCAATGTTTTGAGATTTTAGGAAGTGAAAATGGATAAAAAGATAAAAGATGCTTTTAAAAATTGAAAAGACCCTTAGCCTTTTTATGTTAGGTGTGTTCGATGGTCTGTGACTAACGTCGCCGAATGTGTTCAAAAAGTCACTAAAGGAGCTTAAGCTCGATGATGGTTCTTGTACAGATACCAAACCTGAAGTTCAACTAGTGAACCCGGTGTGGTTTTCCTAGTTATCATTCCGCGGATCACCGTAATTGTCATTAGACGGATCACCGTAAGGAAAAGAAGGTATACCAATTTTCTTTTCCTTTATTAGAGTTTTAAAATTAAGAAATAATCTTCAACACCCACTTTTATTTAAACTCTCAAATGCCAATTACAATAATGTTCAAAAAACCCAAAAACTAAGAAGTCTACTTCTCAATAGGTAAAAGTTCTCAAGCTAAATTTTAAAGACAACAGATTAATTAAAGACCTGATATAGTTTCTCTCTCCTTTGGGTTATTTATAATTTCCCTAAAAATTAGTCAAAAATTTCCATGAACTACCTATTCAGCAACATTAGTCAGGCTTGCCTAGCACGTTCAGCGGATCGTCGTTTGCTCTTTAGCTCACCCTTCCTTAACCTCAACTGTTAGTTGTTTGAACCTTAATTGGTGAACTCGATTGAGTAAGCCTTTCCCATTCGGCAAATCATTGATTATCACCTTTTCTCCCATTCAACCTTCATTTAAACTCAGGAGTGTATCATCTTCGGTGATGGCATTTCTAGCTCGCCTAATGACTTTGTTGAATTTTCATTTCCGCTTTGGTTCGCAGACCTACCTTAGATATTTTAAAGCATGTACAATGTCACTTTGGGCGAGGTCTGACCTAAGGGGTGATTCTCCCAATTTGTTAGGCGTCTACCAATTAGGAGTTTATACTCCTTTCAATGTTTTTGGCCTCTTTTCCATAGATTCATCCTTGCCTTTTCCTTTAGTCTTCATAGCTGCAATACATCAAAATATCATATGAATAGGACACAAATAGTCATTGTGGACACTAATTGTTGAAATAAAAAGGTCTCAAATGAGTGAGAATATACCACTAATCAAGGTCGACTGAGTAAAAAAGGTAAAGACAGTACGAAAAGATAGAATATAGATACAAACAGAGGTAAAAGTAGAATTTAAAACAAATCGGGTGAGTACACTAGAATATAAAGAACTAAGTCCAACTATTCTAAACCTAACTGACCCTAAAATACTAGAAGGTACACTTGTGTGCAAGTTTAATTTAAACCCAAATGGACCCCCATAAGCCCGACAGGTACACAAAATAGCTCAATCTTTTATGATAGAAGTGGAACGATTCCAGATCCAAGAAGTGTAATTAGGGCTACTAGCCACAAGTAACAACCTCTAACGTCAAGACCGAATAAAGGGCCCACCCTACCTAACAATAAACTCTCAAGGCACCTGCCAAGGTAGAAAGAGTAAACCTCAGGCTACCCAACCAGACAGTAAACTTCCTGGGGTACCCACCTAGCTAGTAAGAGTAAACGCGAGGTCACTAGGAAGATCATCTGCCCAACTAGACGGTAAACTTCCAGGGGAACCCACAAGCTAGAAACAGTGAACACGGGGGTTTAAACCAGATCAATGAAGAGTCTCAAATGATCAAATCAACGATACTATTATGGAACGATGTCCACTCTTTAGTAAATAGTTCAAGTCTCCAAGCCCAATCCGACTCCAATAACAAATTTCTTAGCGAAGAACAAAAAGTTGAATATCACAATTAAGCCATAAAATAGTGGGAGAGGGAAGAAGGTCACCAAATTGGGGAAACGCCCAAACTAAGCCTCATTCTATCAGACTCAAGTTTGCTAAACTAGTCTACAAGAAAATAAGCATAAGAGAATAAACAAGGTCTAAAGGCTATAAATGTCATAAGTCTAAGGCAAGAACTAGTCTAAGCCTAGACTAAGCTCAAACGTGCACAATTATACCACAACAACACACAAGTCAATCACAAAACCCCAACTAACCTGGTACTTCACTTGAAATAATATTGAATCAATCCTAAGACATTGTTACTAAGAAATTTAATAAGAATATTTAGTTACCTTCCGCCGATTCACTCTAATAAACAAAAAATCATATATTCACGTTCAATCTAGGTGAAAAAAAGTCATAGCCTACCTTTAAGCTAACCGTGCACACTCCAAATCACCTCTCTAAAGTTTTTATTTTCTGGGTAGCCTAAAACGTTGCCACATTATCAAAATTAGAATCACAATGTTTGTATAGTCATTTAACACCAAAACACGTAAACTAGAGATGAGCCTATTTTGATGTAAAAAGGAGAATCTTGGAACCAACATCCAAATTTATGGAAACGACCCCATGTAAAGTTCCAATTTAGTACACCGAGCTTGTGTTAAAAAATGGAACACAATTTGGGGCTCGGAACAAAGGAAAAAATCAACATGATTTTTTTTTTCAACTAAACATAACAAAGAAAAAATGATAGCCCACTAATATGTTATTTTACCCCAACAAAGGAACCTTAACAACTTTTGATCACTTTCCCACGTAGTCACAACCTCCATGAACCCATACGACTTTGAATTACCTCAATCAGTGATATATTTGAGGAGAAATTGCCAAAGGATAATATGAAATGAATGGTCATAGGGGTCTATCTTTTTAATTATAGATAGAACAATAATGATATGCACAAATATGGTGGGGCCCTGTGAATATGGACCTCGCAAATGTAGAAGGGGCCCCGGGATTGTGGCCTAGAGAAAACTAGGGTCCCACGAATATGAATTTTGCAATTGCCACAGGGCTTCATGAACGCTAGAACCTGGATACCTAGGATCCAAGAACTTGGCCTATCACCCATGAACGTGAAAGCCAACAATGGCCTACACCAGCTGATGAACATCAACTGCCTTTTCGCAGCATCAATTTCTTCAAAGGGTTGTTGAAAATTCATGTAGTACCCCATGCATGAAAATTCAATATACTACCTTACCAAAATTGATATTACGCACTCAATGAAAAAGTCAAACTCCCATACGAGGTCATCTTAGAAAAAAGTGGTTCCCCACACCTAACCTTGATTTTAAGTCAAAATAGACAATGAGGCTCGAAACTAGCTCGGGATTCACACAAATGGTCATTCTAGACAAAACTCAACATTTAGAAGCTAACCACGCTGACAAAATTCTTGTTCATAAATGTTTACAAGGATGTTGACCAGGGTCAAATTAGGCCAAAATTTGAAAGTAAAAAGACCAATAGAACCAACTCACATCGAAAGCCTCAGGAGTCATGCCGACCATGCTACTAACCTAAAATGACCCTTCGTAAGATGATGGAACCATAAGGGTTTGATTATGAGGTCTTCTTCCTAAACTTTTGATCAAAATCAAAATCAAAATCAAACCTTCAAGGTTCAAAAACTCAAAAAGACAAAAATTTGCATAAAACCAAATAAATAACCATGTGACCAATCTTCAGTACCAGCAGGACATTAATGACTTAAGGTTGCTATACGAATGCTTTGAATGATTAACATAAGGCATCATCATAGGAATGAACTTGTGGGTTAATATAATCATTTCGATCATCTAAGAATAGTCCTCCAAACTCTCAAGGATCGGGATTTATTTGCCAATTTTTTTATGTGTGAATTTTTTCTTGAATCCATGGAGTTCTTAGGACACATTACGAGATAAGGAAGTTCTTGGGTTATGCACAAAATCTACAGAAGACTTGTTGATTTTATGAAATAATTCCTTATTACTGGTATCTTACTATTTCAAAAATTATGAATATGATTATGATCATGCTTGTTTAGCGTTGAGAGCTTGCATAGCACCGAGTTGGACTAGTGACGATTATCCAAGTTCCTGAACTACTTGCCCCTATAGGACTTAGTCTTAGCTATCTCTACCTATGGTATTCACCTAAGATCATGAGTAAGGTCCTTACCTTGGACAATAGGATACTCACTTTTTGGTGTGGGAGTAGTACACTGAACACTGTTGTAACACCCTGCAACTACTAGTACATGTTTTACTAAGTTGACGTCAACAAATGTTATGAGAATATAAATCAATAATTTTACTAAGAAATGTATATGGAAGTATTTGAAGTGTAAAAATCATGTTTTAGGACAAGGAAAACCTTAACACAAAAAGTTAAGGTTAGAGGTTTATTACGACAAAGTGTTCCGAACCAGTCCCATATAGCTTATCTTTGAACAAGTATAAAGAGTTAGAGAACCTACACCATATAAAATTGAAGGTATATGAATCTAGTTTCCAATGCATTAAATTGTTTGTCGGTACGAAATCATAGTACAGAGATATTAATATTTTAGTGAGACTACAGAGACAGCCTATAGGGTGGACCCCTTAAGTCGGTGGAGATTTAATTTTATATATATTACATGTCATCTTCATTTTGAGTCATTTCGTTTTCCCAATGAAGAATATTAAACACTTCTAAACTCTCTGTAAGAGTTCCCCTTAAACCAAATATAAACAAACTATGAGATTTGATGGTGATTCATCGGTAGAAAGCTCATAGAAGCTATGTTACTTGTTCCCTCCTCTTTGTTTGTGTGTTAATGGATTCTTTAAGGAGAAGGAATCTCTTTTATTTGGTGTCTTGCTATTGTTTTAGACAATAATATCACTCTTCATATTTAGTTGAGTTAATCAAAGTAATAGTAGAGCAATGTAAGCTAGGACATACGATTAGATGGTTGGAAAATAGTATTTGGATTGTTATATGATTTTAAAAGTGTTTTCTTGATGTTGTTATGGTTGTAATATTTGGGAATGATCTATTTGATTTTTTTTGTTATTAATATTAACCTGGAAGAGAAGCATAATTTTAGTAGAGTGTCGAGTTGTTAGTTAGGAACCATGATTTTCGCTCAATAAATTTTATACTAGATATCTATCATACGAGACCTACACCCTGGACTTGGCTGACACTCAAAAACCATTGACAGTGCCAAAGTGAACCCTTAACCTGGCTGACTATTTAGAGGATGACTAACTCAAGAATGTATAAGCTTAAAACTGAAGAACATTTAAAAGAAATGTGCTGAATCCTAAAGTTGTTTCAAAATACCGAGTACAAATAATCAAGTTCTATCAAAACATCTAAAATGAAAAAACAAAAAGAATTACGAACTCTATATTTCTATGAGGCCTCTACTATCAAAAGATAGATGTCGGGACAGTACCCACAACTACCTTAGCCACTACTACTCAAGCAATTAACAACTGGAATCCTCCGAAAAGTAAGGAGGCATCACTAAAAGCTGACGAGTGGATAATGTGATTCAACGAAGCACCTGTTGATGATCCAGAATGTTTGTATCTATATCATGAAATGACGCAACATCGAATGACGTTAGTACATGGAATAAACGATATGTAATAAAGCATAGTAAAATAAATGATTAAATGAAAGGACTGAAAGTAACTCCACTGAAGTAGAGAATGAAGTAAAATAAATTAAAAATTTACAATACAAGATCATTCTGAATATTAACAACAACAAAAATCATACAGATCATTCCCGAACATTACAGCCCGAACAACACCAAGAAAACACCTCTAAAAATTCCAACCTCATATAACAATCCAGATAAGATTTTTTGACCGCATAATCACATGTCCTAGCTTATATAGCTTAACTATTACTTCGATTCACTCAACTAAATATGAAGCGTGATATTATTACCTTAAAACAATATAAAGACACAAAATAAAAGGGATTCCTTCTCCTTGAAGAATCTTTCAACACAAAAGCAAAGAGGAGCGAGCAAGTAACACAACTTCTATGACCTTTCTACCGATGAATCACCTTCAAATCTTGTAGTTTTTTATATTTGGTTGAAGGGGAACTCTTAGAGAGAGTTTATAAGTGTTTATCATTTTGAATTAGGAAAAACTAATGACTCAAAATGAATATGAAATGTAATATATATCTACCAAAATCTCTACCGACTTATGGGCCCACCCTATAGGCTGCCTGCGCAGTCTAACTAATATATGAATATCTCTGGACTACGATTTCGGATCGACAAACAATTTAATGCATTGGAAACTAGAGTCATAGACCTTTAATTTTATATGTTGTAGATTCTCTAAGTCTTTATTCTCGTTCAAAGATAAGTTATATGGGACTGTTTTGGAACACTTTGTCTTAATGAACCTCTAACTTGAACTTTTTGTGTTAAGGCTTGCCTTGTCCTAAAACATGATTTTTACACTTAAAATACTTCCATATACATTTCTTAGTAAAATTATTGATTTATATTCTCATTTCCATTTGTTGACATCAACTTAGTAGAACATGTACTAGTAGTTACGGGGTATCAAAATAAAGTTCAATGTACTACTCCTACACCGAAAAGAGAGTGCACAACATGCCAAGAAATGACCTTAATCATGAGCTTTGGTGGATCCCGTTACTAAGACTCAGGTAAGACTAAGTCATATGGAAGCACATGTTTCTGGGACATGGATAATCGTCACTAGTTTAACTCGGTGCTAAGTAAACTCTCAACGAAAAACAAGCATGATAATAATCAATTTCATAATCTTTGAAATAGTAAGATGCTAGTAACATGGTATCATTCATAAAATCTTATAGTCATAAGCATAGCTACTTTAAAATCATTATTTCATAACATAGTCTTTATGATACTTAATCAAGAGAATCTAAATCATGATAATCGTTCAAAATGAGGAGTACTTCAATCGGAAGCATAAAAATTTCATATAAAAATGTTGATACTTTATTTGAAAGCATACTTGATTCATAGAACGCTTTATAACATAATGCATGCATATCATCATAGATTGATTCATAAACATAAAATACTTGTGTAGCATGGATTCATGAAAATATCATTAATAATATTTAAATATGATCCAATCATGCATAATAATATCAATGATGATGAATAATCTTAAAACCAATTGAACTCATAAGAAAATCATGAAACGCTAGAATTGGGTGAGAATCATAATTGAAAGTTTTAGGTTTCTTTTGGACCCAATGGGTGAAGAAGAACCCACTGATGAATTTCCCACAAACCTTGATGAAACAATAATTCAAATTTGGAAGAGGATACAAGAAACCTTTGGAGATTAGGAAACTATGTTCTTCTATGTGAGAGAAGACTTGAAGGAGAATTTGGTGTTTGAGAGAATGAGGGTGAATGGGGTGGTTAGGGTCTTAGGGAAATCTTTTATACTCTTCAGAATAGGCTTAAAATGATACAGAATAGGAATTAAAAGAGTAGAAAAAGACCCCAATAACCCTAAGAAATTAAGTACCGGACAGTTCTATGAACACCTTCTGTGGCCCGTTCATGCTTCTACAGACTATATTGTCCGTCCTTCAATCAACATATAGAAAGTCAAAGCCTCTAACTATAATCCTCGACACCCTTTCATGACCCGTCATTCCTTATACAACCCATATAACCTCCTCGTAGAATGGGTCAGCAGAATAGTCCTGGGTCATCAGGCTTTGAACCACGAACACTACTACGAATTTTGTTTCTTATTATGACCCATATTGGTCAGCTGTATAACCCAATAAAAAAATCATAAAATCTTTTAGGGATAACTACGATGCACCATCTATGAGTCGTATAAGGCGGTGAATAGAAATGTTTCACTCAAAGACCCGATTCCATTTTTTTTGGGTTTCTAATTTATTTTGGACTTAATTATTTTTTTTAGGGTTTTCTAGATAAAAATCATATTTTGTATAAAAGTCATCATACTTTTTAGAGTTGTTTTTTTCTTCATTTCTTAGACATTAGTAGCTAAAAACATTGTTCTAGGTTGTAGCTATGGATAATTGTTAAACATCGATTGTTTTGAATTAATGTTGGTTATCGCTTAAATTATTTTTGTATTCTTGTTTTAGTATTTCATTCCTGAACACCATGTAGATAAATATATTGTATATTCTTGAACTCGAGAGAAGGAGAGGTAGATAAACCAAAGAATACAAAGAGCTCGATTTGTCTTGCATATCACTTGTCCATATCAGTGTTTAGGATTGACACCCCACCGAACACCAAGTTTGGTTACAAAATAGGATAAAATATTATTGCTCTCCGTCAACGATGTAGTTAGAAAGTCAATTTGAGTAGGTGACTAGAGGTCGAGAAATTATAGTCATAAAATCGGCCCTATAAATCACCAATTTGATAACAGTAGATAATTCATGCATGAGATGTGATACATGAAATCTTATTATTTAATTCTTGCATTCTTTTGTTTACAAATAAAATTCTTTTGGCATTCTTGAATAAATAATTAGACTAGTATAATTGGTAAAATAGTTAATCGACAAATTCGTTCAGTTAGATAATCCACACTTTTAGAGCCAAAACATTACTTATACAATCACGTGCACTTGTGTGTGCAATTGGGAGAAACACTGCATGATTAATTTGTTTAGACGCACACAAAAATACAAACATAAATTTTGCCATAAGAATTTCAACTATAGTAGAAAGATACAAATGTTTGGAGAAATCTTTTTAATGCTAAAAGAGTGATTATCAAGGCAGAAGGGTAATGGAGAAGAGAAAAAACATGTAACTTCTCGAGTGAATCATCTTGTTGCACATACCAACATAAGAAGAGACAACAGAAGAAATAACATCATACCTTTGATCTTAACATTCAGACGTATGTTTGCTAAAGTTGATGATCCAAATCTTTAACGAAAGAGTGAAAGAACTGTAACATAGCTAACTACACATTATATGAAAACTACGATCAAGTAAAATCATTACATGAAGCTAAAGTATAGCTATGATCAAGTGATGTTGTCCTGTGGAGATCAATCCTTACATACAATATAGTGGAGCTATCACCCCAAGTGAGGGGCCATGTACATAACATGAATGATAGTTAAGGCCATGCTTTCTAACTCACAACCTACATGGAGAATACACATCTTGGTAAAATAAGTCAATATGTTATTGATAACGCTCAACTACACTTCATATGATTATAAGTGTAGGCGGCGCTAAGAAGTATAAACCCAACTGAGAGTTGGGGTCTATCCCACTGGGAGTAATACGTTAAAGAATTTGATTAAAAAGTAAAATAGTGTTATGATAGTTTGTAGATGTAGAAATTTCGCAACAATAAATTAAATAACAAAGTTTTGACAATCAATGTCAAATGAGGGGATTTGGGCAACCAAATTACAACTACTAACACCAGAAGTAAGCAAATAGAGAAGGTTTCATGGGAGCGTGATAAACTTAAATTGTAAATTCACTTAATGGTTCATTACTACTTACTCAAAGTCATTGAACCTCGGTGGGTGGGGTAGGTTTTGAGTGCAATAGCCAATTTTCAATCAACTACTGTGAATCAAGTGAGTTTTTTCGAACCTCAACATGCACAACACAATTAAACAACCCATTACCTTAATCAACCCACTTTTTTAAAGCTAGATTTGTAAGACTGCATTCAAGTCCACTTTCTCAATCTAGATTCGTAACAATACAATCAAAACTATTATCAACTAACAATTCGACTATAACATTTCTTTCTCAAGCAAGTAGAGAGTACGAAGCTAGAATAACATTTGGAACTACCATCCCTCAATTAAAGCACAAACTATTAATTGAACCCACATCAAATCAACAAAAAAATCAGTAACTAACGACACCCATTAGCTAATTAGTGCATTTAACTACATAATCATACCTCCAAGAATGGGGGTTTTAGCCAAATATAGTAAAGAACAAGAAATTATTACCAATAAAGTTAGGCAACAATTCAAAGTCTCCAAATGCTCAAATTAAAGCTAAAAATTACACAATCTCTAAATCCTTGCTCACAAATGTAAAAACAATGTTGTAGAATGTAAGAACTCAAAAACCCAGAAGTTAACAAAGTGGGGAACTACTTTTCTTATTTTTAAAATTGCATTTATACTTTCCTAGAATTTCAGCACGAAGTCCACTCGGCGAAATAAGTTGGGCTCGCTAAATTAGTCGGCGATGCATCCAGTGCTCCTATTCTTGCCTTTTTGACGTGCATTTTTCAGAAAAGAATTTATGTAACTCTCAGAGAAGTGGATTAAGATCTCAGAACCAGTTGGCAACACGCCGAATGCACCTCTTCTCACCTTCTTGGCTTGCCTTTTTAACCCCTCATTCTATAACATTAGGCTATCCATATTGTTATCGCCGATCTCTTCGTCACATCGCCGAATCAATCGTCTTCTCGCCAAGTTGGTCTTGTCCATGGGCTGGCACTAGGGAACTTTTGGAATGTTGAAGGTCCACTCGGCGAGTCGCCGAGTGGCTTTGGCGAGTATCAACTTTTCTTTCCTTCAACTTTTTCAACTCTTGCACTTTTTTTTGCCTCGTAATGTCCTTGAATTGCTCTTTTGCCTTCATTGCTGCAATTTAACATTTTAACATTAGTTATGAGCATATAATAGACATTGAGGACACTAATTCCGTGAATATTAAGCCCTGAATGAGTCAAAATCCCCAACTTATCAATGCCCCCAACATAAACTTTTGTTGTTCCTCAAGTAAAACATAAGATCAATCAGTTCAACAGGGTTGTCTACAAATAGTTCTACTTGAGACTCAACATGAATGCACATGAGGTTTAATTTACTCAAACAATGTTCAATTGTGCACTAAAAGTTTCAAACTGCGACTAGTCATCACCAAATAGAAGTCAAGCTGACAATGCTTACTTCAAATGCAATATCAAGCTCAACGAGAGTATTCAAGTGCCCTCACATCAAGAAATGATTCCATGCCCACACAAAGCTTATCAAAATTTAAGAAATAAGGAATCTAAATAAACTCTTACACTCTCAAAGATAAACACATGCATTATTATATCCATATGTTTACCCGTATTTTCCAATCAACATGTCATTCAGCTCACTCAAGATCACCAAGATCTTTCAAGGCTTGTATAGGGGTTGAGGGTAAAGGTATGATTGATTTGGCGTAGTGACTTTTACCTTCATGAAGCATGACTTGCAATTCACTTCTTCTCTTTTTCTTTCACTCTTTTGACTCTCACAATCCACCCTCGGTACTTTCAAGAACAAAGATTCTTGTATGGCTCAATGGACATCCCTTTTCTTTCCATCATGCACTTATTTTTCAATCTTATTTTCTTTTGCTTTTCCATCTTCTCCTTTTTTTAATAGGGAGGGGTTCCATCTTTTTCAACACGATTTTCTTCTTTTTCAAAAGTGAATTTTCACAAAATTCTTGCTCATCTTCTCTCCTCAATTTTCACCACACCCCCAACTTAGGATTTTGGCCTAAGTTGGCTATTCAACCGAACCAAAGCTTCATGAAGGTTTTAGGTAGGGAGGAAAGAGGATAAATGGGTTCGTGTTTCATCCAAGGAAAAGGTAGGCTCAAATAGTGCCAAACTAGGTTCACACTATCACAAGGACATCACAAAAAGGTATAATAAAAATTTGGTTCACTCTCAAAAATTTGTACCTAAGATCATTTCTTTCATTCACAAACGTTAGTCAATTGGACCAATGGTGCAAGTTCTAGGTATCACCAAGCACATATTTCAAGAAAATCTCACAACACAAAGAATTAAATGCAATCATCAATCATGATTCTACAAGTTAATCTCGCGTGCAACGTTCATTGCAAAACTTACTTCAACAATCGACTAGTCATAATGAGATACTAAGAGTTCACACATGACTTATGCAACTCAAATTTTCCTCGTTGTACTTGCGCAAACATATCATTCATTCAAAAGAACTATTTAATTCATCGGTATTGATCACAACCGATACACAGATATGCAAAATAACAGTCTCAACATTCATGAACAACACACCCCCAACTTAAACATTACAATGCTCTCAATGAAAATATAACTAATGTAGTTAGCGAAACGGAAGAGTAATATTCACTGAATGAATGGATTAGAGTAGGAAAGACTCTTCACTTCAGACCCAGTCAGTGAGCAATTTTTGGATACACCAAACTATTCGGCGAGCCTCCAATTTGTAGTTGACATACTGAAATTTAAAGATACTCATCCCTCTAGTTGGGGCAAAAAAAGGCCGAGTTGTGTAGGACTCCGATTTTTTGGCGGTGCAACGAAAAGCATTCATCTCGCCAAATTTTCCAGAACAAGTCTCAAAGCTTGCATTAAGATGGGCGGTGCACTTGGACGATCTCAAGGACAAATTGGCAACTCGCCGAAAGGTTCAGTCAACCACCCACTTTCCATTCTTTAATAAATGAGGACTTGAACCTTCACTTTCAGCAAACGATATTCAAAAACAACTAAAAATTGGGTTGCCTCCGAAGAAGCGCCTTAAGTTAACATCGTGGTATGACGTGGAAATGCTTTCAAGTATCTTCCAAATACACGATTTCAAATTATTGAGATATCCAGACATTCTCCAAAATAAAGCTTCAAGTGTTGCCCATTTACTTTGAATTCCGAACATTCTTTGCTTTCAACCTCAACTGCCCCATTCGCAAACACTAGAGTTTCCTTGAACGATCCTGACCACTTTGATTTGAGTGTACCCGTGAAGAGTTTCAAACGAGAGTTATTAAGCAAAACCAGATCACTAACTTTAAACTCTAGCCGAAGGATTTTGGCATCATGCCACTTCTTCTTTTTATCCTTGTAAAGGGTTGAGCTTTCATACGTCTGCAACCACAACTCTTTCAACTCATGTAGTTGATTGACTCTACTTTTTGAAGCATCCCCCCAATTCAAGTTTAATGCCTTCAATTTGATTGGTAGGTGAAAAGACTTTCCAAATATAGATTGTTATGGTGACATGTCAATTGAAGTCTTGAAAGCGGTGCGGTATGCCTAGAGAGCATCATCAATCTTCTGAGACAAGCCTGTCTGATTTGCATTCACTATTTTCGCAAGAATTCCCTTGATTTCTCGATTTGAAACTTCAACTTGTCCACTTTTCTGTGGATGATAAGGGGTTGCGACTTTATGCTTAACTCCATATTTGCTCAACAATGAACTAAACAACCGGTTGCAAAAATGAGACCCTCCATCACTGATAATTGCACGTGGAGTGCCAAACCTTGTGAAATTGTTTTGCTTCAAAAATTGCACAACACTCTTCCCTTCATTGTTAAGCAAAGCTACAACTTCTACCCATTTAAAAAGGTAATCAACTGCCACATATATATGCTTATTTGCGAAAGAGCTCACATACGGTCTCATAAAGTTGATTCCCAAGACATCACACAACTCTACCTCTAGAATAGGATGAAGAGGTAACTCATGCTTTCTCGACACTCCTCCTTGATTTTGTCATTGAATGTAGTTCTTAACGAGAGAATGAGCATTTTGGTTTAATGATGGCCAGTAGTAGCCACTTTGAAGCACTTTGGCAGCTGTGTGCACCCCGCTATGATGTCAACTAGCTGCCGATGCATGGCAAGCATTGAGAATTGCATTTACCTCCACTTCCGATACGTACCTTCTAATTATGTGGTTTGCGCATTCCCAAAATAGATATTGTTCATCCCGAAAATATCTACTTACATCAAACAAGAACTTATTTTGTTTACAAAAATTTAGTCCCTCAGGCATAATCCCGCACACTACATAGTTTGTGAAATAAGCATACCAGGGTGATTTACCATGGGTTGCCCTCAGCACTGCCTCATCGGGAAATGCTTCCATAATGTCCCACTCACCGGGAACAACAAAATTTGTTTCCAGCCTTGACAAGTGGTCAGCCAATTGGTTGTCACACCCTTTCTGATCCTTGAACACAAAATCAAACTCTTGCAACAACAACGCCCACCGAATCAACCTTGACTTTGCTCTCTCTTAGTCATCAAATATCAAATTTCAGCATGATCCGTGTGCACCACCACTTTAGTACCCATCAAATACGCTCTAAATTTCTCAAAATCATACACCACTGCTAGTAATTCTTGTTCAGTGACGTTATAATTCTTTTGAGCTACATTTAAAGTTTTACTTGCATAAAAGACCGGATGAGATCACTTGCCTTTTTGTTGACAAAGAACAACTCCCAAAGTAACACCACTAGAATCACACATGAGTTTGAACAGAATACTCCAATCAGGGGCAACAATGATCGGAGCTGACACAAGTTTTTCTTTTAAGCATTAAAATGCTTCTAGGCAAGCTTTATCAAAGTTTAAAGTGGATTCCTTTTCTAGTAACTTACAAAGGGGGTAACCTAACTTGAAAAAAGCTTTTATAAACCGCCTGTAGAAACCTTCATGGCCTAGAAAACTCTGGACACCTTTCACCAAAATAGGAGGAGGTAGTTTAGCAGTGACTTTGAATTTAACTTGATCCACTTGCATTCCTTCTCCTGAAGTTTTGTTTCCCAAAACAATACCCTATTTAACCTTGAAGTGACACTTCTCCCAATTTAGAACAAGATTGGTTTCCACGCATCTTTGTAGTACCTTCCCAAGGTGTTCAAGACATGTTTCAAATGAATTACCAACAATCGAAAAATCATCCATAAAGACCTGCATTGAGTCTTCAACCATATCAGTGAAGATAAAGAGCATACATTGTTGGAACGTTGCCGATGTGTTGCACAACCCAAAAGGCATTCTCTTGAAAGCAAATTTCCCATAAGGACATGTAAAAGTTGTTTTATCTTGATCTTCTGATGCGATAAAAATCTAATTGTACCTGGAATAACCATCTAAAAAGCAATACCATCCACGTCCCTCATGCCTATCAAGCATTTTATCTATAAACGGCATAGGAAAAAGATCTTTATCGGTCCATGTGTTCAATTTTTGATAGTTCATGCATACACATCACCTGGTAACCAGTCTCATTGGAACAAGTTCCCCTTTTTCAATTGAAACTACTGTGATACCTCCTTTCATTGGTACACATTGTACGTGACTCTCCCATTTGCTATCCGCAATAGGGTATACCATACGCGCATCAAGCCACATGATAATTTCTTTCTGCATTACTTCTTGCATTGGTGGGTTTAGCCTTCTCTAGTGATCAACGCTTGGTTTGTATTCACTATCCAATTGGATTTTATGAGTGCAAATCCTGCGGGGAATCTCCATAATGTCAGAAATTGTCCATCCGATGGATTTAATGTAACGTTTCCACATATCGACAAGTAATTTTACTTTCCATTCAAGTAAATATGCGGCGATGATGACATACAAGGTGTTGTTTGCTCCTAAAACCACATACTGAAGGTGGGATGGGAGCACCTTCATCTAAAGCTTTGGTGGCTCTTCGGTGGATGGTTTGGCGGGGGGACTTTCCCAATTTGTTAGATCAATGCCAAGTTTCAATGGATTTTTAGAATGAGACCATAAATTCGATAGAGCAGCTACAACTTCATCATAACCCTGAATTTCTACCTCATCATAATTCGAAAGGACGACAACTAGGGGCTCACCCACACAAAACACTTCACTTACACTAGCCACTACTTCTTCAATCACATCGATGGTTGAGACCGCATGAATGTTACTAGGTTGCTTCATTGATTTGCACACATTAAATGTAACTTCCTCATTATCTACCCAAAATTTCAACTCACCACTTTCAACATCCACAAGGGCTCTTCCGGTAGCCAAGAATGGTCTACTTAAAATAATAGGTACCTCATCGTCAATCTCGCAGTCCAAAATAATGAAGTCGGCCAGAAATATGATCCTATCCACTTTTACCAAAATATCATAAACTATGCCAATGGGATGCTTAATAGATCGATCGTCCATGAGAAGACGCATTGTTGTAGACTTGGGTTCGCGCAACCAAAGTTGTTTGAAAATTGAATAAGTCTTCAAGTTAATGCCAGCCCCCAAATCACATAATGATTTGGCAAATAGAAGAATCCCAATAGTGCATGGAATGTTAAATGCTCTCGGATCAACTTTCTTAATAACTACATTGCTTGTCATGACAACACTACAACAATAAGACACCTCAACCGTTTCAAAATCCATACTCCTTCTTGGTAACCAATTATTTCATGAACTTTGCATATAGCCCAACATTTCCAACAATGCTTCAACTAAAGAAAGATTTATAGACAGAATCATGAAAACAGATAGAAATTGTTTGAACTTTGCATCCTCATCCCGTTATTTTAGTCTTTGAGGGAATGGTGAGTTAACTTTGGCAACAGTTTTGTAGGTTTGAGCAACTCAACTCAATTAGAGGCTTTCAGACATAATAGTAGATTCAGCTTGAGTTATTTAGTGGTTGTTTCAGTCATGACTAAACTCTTTTTATATAATTGATAAACATAATATTTGGATTTTGTCCCCACACCAGATATTTATTAATTATGTTTCCACACAGTTCATGATTTACTCAACGACGGGCGTACAGGACGGACCGTAGGTATCGCTTCATAGTTCCACACTTAGTAATAATTCCCTGATGCTCCATCCACGCCTGCCCAACGATGGTCCATCACAGGACCTACGGTTCGTGGATCCCTCTGTGGGTGGCCTCTTCTGCATGATTTCAGCACTCATCACCGTCAACTACATTCCACGCTTAATTCCTACAAAAATAATACAAAACACATTATTTCTAATACAATATGGATCTAGACACACACAACTTCTAAGTGAATTTCATAAAAAATACCGTAAACTCACGGTATATCATTTTTGCTACTACTCGAGTAATATAATGTCATACTAAACTAGTTTTTTTCTTTCTTTTACATGTCGTGGAGGTAGATTACAAATTCTAGATTGAGCATTATTAATAATAATATATAGCAGGACTAGTTGGTGTAACATCATCATCATTATTATAACTATTATTTTGTTCTACTTCTACTTAATATTTTTCTTCCATACCGTAATTTTCTTTTAACTCAAATTGATTCATATCGTGTAAACCTACACCTATTTTTCCAATTTCACTAGGTGGTGCGTTAGACATAAAAGAATAAAATTTACTTGTAATACCTCTACCGGAAATATTTTTTTCTTACTATCACTACTACCTCTGGGAAACAAAATTTTAACATTTCTACCCACATTTTTTATCGTTTCCAATATGCAAATTAAAATAATATAAATTATAAACACAAAAATGATAGGATTAAATATTTTAGAATTAGTATACTAAATAAAAGTAAGGGAAGGAACGAATATACCAAATTGTCAGAGTTTGAAATTAAGGAAAGAACCAGAAAATTGATGAAATGTTGAGCACTTGAAAGTTGATAAGTTCCACTTGGTAATTGCAAAATATAATATGAAATTGCTATCACAAGAAAGAATTGAGCATTGAGAATTGAGAGAGAATTAGAAGATTTGATGTAGGAAATATAAAGAAATGTGTTGGTATTTATAGAAAAGAATTGTGTATTAATTTTTTTTAAAATAAAAAGAAATGTCATTTTGGCCACTCTTTCATAAAGTGGCCCAACAAAACTAATTCAACAATTAAGTTTGTTATTATTATACCGGGCTAGTGGGCTACGTACCGGTCCCTTATCAGGCCGGCCTAAGCCTCAAAATTATTCGGACCATCCCACCCCACTATCCTAGGGGGTCGACTGCCAGTAAAGGACCGGTACGAGCCTCATCAAATTTGGGTCATTACCTGACCAGCCTTAATGGGCCGAAACCAGTCGGGATGACCTAATTGACAGGTTTAGTTAAAACCAAATAAATCGACGTATTTATATAATCCACAGGATATGAAAGTAGTGGCTCAAACACATTATTACTTATGTCATTGTATTTTCAACTACGGTATGTTACCATCAACATGGGTTGTCCTGCAGTAGTGAGATTGTTTTACCCTTAATCAGAAGTCTCGGATTCGAGTTTTGGGTATGGAGAAATTTATGATGAGAGTGTCACCACCAAATGGTCTTTGTAGTGCGCGATCCAGATTTAATCAGGGTTCCATTGTGGGTCCTAACAAAGAGCGGAAAACATACAAACAAAAAAAACTATGGCGTGTTACCAAATGTAGGCACATATATATATATATGTGTGTGTGTGTGTGTGTGTGTGTGTTTACTTTTAAGGAGAAACTACCTAAGTACATAAATATTTGTATCATATTTAATATTACTCGTTGTAGTTTGAAATAATTATATTATATCTCGCTATTTAATAATCACATACCAAATTTTAAATGAGATACAAGCGAAATACACTAGATACACACTATACCAAATACGCGAGTGAGATATGAGAGTGGTGAGTGAGATGGGAGGGAGGCGAGAGAGATTTGTCTATGTATCCAAAATACATGCAAATATACTTGAATACAATATGTCTAGAACACACTTAATTTTGACCACATATATCCTGATAACATATATTTGGATGCACCAAAATTTGGTAAGATTCGTAATATTGTAAACTAGTGTATATCTAAGTATTTATCTCCTTAACTAATGAGATTTTTGTAAGTTACCCATCTGTTGTACTAGCCCAATATAACTTTCCATCGATAAATGACATTTAAGGTGGCTCGACCAATCGATCTAATCCACAAGAGCATATGAACAATTCACTTTATAAAAGAGAGTATAAAATATCGAGAGAAGTAACCATACAAAATGCACTAAAGATAAAAAGAAATCCACAAAAGTGATAATGTGTCACCCGTGTCTCACAAATTCCTCCCCTAAAAAAAATGCTCAAAGCCTCTAGGACTAGATTGTGAATGCTATCAAATAAGAAGGAATGAATTTCTATTGATAGAGCCATAAAACTTTCATATAAGAGAAAGGACTAGCCATATATGAAAATTTTATATTTTTTAAAGAAAATAAAAATTCAATTATGGTAAGAAAATCAGGACAAACATCAAGATAATCAGGTTCTAACACATGTAATGTCATTTCTCTCTGGTTACTGAAAGGTATAGAGAATGGGTAACTGATAGAATCCACCAGTTCAGTACCTGATTACCTCCCTTCCCTTTTCATTATTACAAAACTTACCAAAATTTGGACATCAGATACATGTATTTGTAGGAGCATCCACATGCATGTATCTTGGATACATCGACTCAAAATTAGGTGTAATTTATTCTAGATATATTGTATCCAAGTGGGATTACATGTATATGACTTTTTGCTCTCCACTTTCCTCTCTGTCGCTCTCTCTCTATCAGGTATCTCTGATACATATATCTAATATCCTAGATACATGTATTTAGTGTAATTTACATGTAACTTATATACGTAGACTATCTCGCTCACCTCTTTTCTTCTCCCTCTCATCTCTCTTCCTATTAAATGTATGTGGTAATAAAACTACATGTATATATGTGTATTGACTTGAAATATGGAATGAAATTATTAATTTAATTAGTAAGATAATATATAATTATTTCAAACTATAGAAATAATTAATAATTATGATCAAAATATTTTTCTAATTAAAGAATTTTTCTTAGAATTTTTTTGAGGAATGCTTATCAATTTTGGATGGAAAGAAAATGGAGGGGGGTTGGGTTTTTTGAAAAAATGAGGGTTATGATGGAGAAGCTGGGGCATGGGAGAACTTCTGTAAAATATATATTTATAAAGTGGTTAAATTCCTTTGTCAAAATTATTTGGAAGAAAATGTCACGTGTCAATGACACATTTTTTAAGCTTAAGCTTTATTATTTAAGAACAATATTGAGCACAAATAACAAATATTTTTGTTCCTTAAGAATCTAGGTAAGTTTACTATTATACCTTTATTTAGTGTTCTTTTTAAGTCAAGTTCTCAATAAATGAACATAAATTTATTTATTTTGAGTAATTAAATTGACCTATGAAAATGAATTAATCATTTCGCTTTATTATGTTAGTCAAAATCATGCATTCAAGGATAATAATGTAACGACCCGAATCATCGTTAATTAGGAAAACCAAAAATCTGGGAAAATTTTGGGTCATTGTCCCGCCAGAGCGGGCCAGATGCCACAAGGGTGGCGGCGCCAAGGCGGGGTAAGTTGGCACCAGAGCAGGATAGGCGAGACAGAATGTAAATAACATGAAATATTATTTTCTCCTTCTCTCTAAAATACCTAATTTAGTCATAAAACACCTTAGAAACCCCCAAAAAGTTGTTGCAAGTCTGGGAAGAAGGGAGAGAGAGATTTCTAGCATGAAGATGTCGATGGATTCTGGATTTCTGGTCAAGATCACCGTCACGAATCTCAGAAATAAGAATCAAAGACCATAACTTCACGCAGCTGGTTGGATCCCAGGTAAGCTAGGTTTTATGAATTGAGTAGTTATAAATTTTTGTTCACTGCGTAATATATGTAAATCAATAGTAGGATTTATGTGTTGGCCTTCATGCATCGAATGAAATATGGCTAAATCCTAGGAATAAGCCTTAGATGATGAACTAGGGTTAGGTATGCTCGAATTAATGCTTACATGGTATACGTGGATGAGTAGATTATTGGTGAGGGTTGTGATTCTATGATTGTGTGTTGTGGGTTTATTCTTGCTTCCTTGTAATATGTGTATGTATGTGAACGAAGCTTGTTGATCATACCTAATGTGAATAAGTATGAACGAATAACTATATACTATGAATCACCTCTTGTTGTATGATTGTGATGATATGCATTGTGATTGTGATTGTGGATCGGGTGTTGCATTCCGACACACTAACTTGGATCGATTGCCACGTTCTGACATAAATATGGGATCAGTTACCACGTTTCGAAATAATATTTAGATCGGGTACCACGTTCCGATATGTTAACAGTTTGGATTTGGGTTTGGGTTCCATGAGAGGACCATTGATTTGATATAATTACGTGTCTTGAGAAATGTGAAATGGTACCTTGTTCATAATGATAATTGATGTTGTATTTACCAGATTTGTTTTATGGTTATGAGGACTTATCATTGATTATTCTTCTATGTTGAGTAAACTAGATATGTACCTTGATGCTGAGTAAATCAGAATGGGCACACCCAACTAGGATGTGATACGGTAGATGGGGAGTCAACATTTCAATAATTGTTAATGTCCGAGTAAAAGGTGTCATATGTTGTAATGGCAAGGAGTGGGGATAGGTGTATGTGAATTAAGTGCTTAGGTGGATTTCATTTTGGAAAAAGGGATTTGTGTTTAGTGGTTAGAAAGCGTGACAGAATGTACTATGTGGAAATGACTGGGTAATGTGAAAAAGAAGTAAGGGTTTGACGTGAGTGGATAGTTGGAATGTTTGTAGTTGTCTTTGGGAACCTTTCTATGAATTAGAATGGTTAAGCTATGATGAAGAACCTAGTAAGTAGATTGTCTGGAAAGGTGGTTGGTAGTTCGAGGACTAGCGTGATTGTTGGGTTTTGAGAGAGGGTAAAGGTGGAGGAGCGAGGGTTTTATTGCATGCTCTTACTAGTTGTTTTCTTATGTTATGTGGTGGGCGTCGGGTTGACCGATGATTCCTACGAGTACATGTGGTTTGTACTGATACTACTCTTACTATGTCTTTTTGACATAGTCTGGATGCAGGTTGGCGATGTTTCCTTAGGTGAAGATGAAGAATTCTCCAGCAGCTTCTACTTTTCCTTCCGTATGGTGGGAGCAGTGTCTATTATTTATTATGTCCATTTTGTACTCTTAGTAGCTCGTGTACCTGTTTAGACTAGATCATTGGGGGTATTCATTATTCAAAAGTCATAACCAATTGCGTTAAAGGTTCTTATTTATAAAATTGCATTAGTATATTTTATCTCCGTTTATTTAATTTTTCGCATGTTTTAAATTATTGGTTTTTGAGGTTTCTCCTAATTAGGTGATAGTACGTTTGTTCCCGCACGAACCGGTGGGTTGGGTCGTGATAAATTGGTATCAGAGCCCAGGTTACCGATCTCCCAGTACAAGAGCAAAATGTGGAATAGACTCCTGCGGATTGGTGTGTTGACGTCCACATTTGATCTTCAGGAAGCTAGGATACATTTTAGGAAGTTGTTCCACTTATTCTCTCCTATCGTGCATATGTCGCTTGTGGTATGAGTTGGGTCCAATTGGTATCTCCGGATTCCAATTGGTATCTCAACAAAGTAAATCAGACGTCGTGGTCACGTCTGAGGGGCCACAAGCAAATTAAATTGGAAACTGAGAAGATTCCAATTGGTATCTAGCCGTAGGGGTGGTGTGATTGCATGTATGATCAGGAATGGTCATCCATGGAGAAAACTAACTAATACTTTGTACTATTCTGTGAGTGTAGCTTGAAATGGTGAATGTGTGCTTCTTGTTGTCTGAATTAACTGCAAATGTGAAGTTGTAATTTCTTGAATGTGATGATGTGGTTATGTGCACTATAGATGTGTGTCTTAACCTTGATATGTGGAATGTGTTGGCATAATTGATTGAAGTTATGCGAGTTTTAAATGCTGGAGTATCGTGAACCTCGTGGTGAAAAGAAGATCCTGACTAGGTTTGACGCAGGGGGTTTAGATGAAAACTACGAGGCGATTGTGAGGAAGACCTAAACGTGTCTTGCGCTTTTATAATAACCGCATGAATGTCTGGGTGTATCCTGGGGAAGTGTGGGTTGTGGTGCTGAATTAATAAGAACGAATTGGTTCGTGTATCATTGGTTCGCGTATCGTGTGTTTGACTTAGAGTAGTCAAGGATTTCTCCTAGCTCAGAGAAGTATCTTAAGTTTGTCTAGTAAAGCTCAGAACCTATGTGGAAATTTAGAAAAGAAAATAACCCTAGAAATTTTGTTGGCAGGAGTTCTGTTTCCGTTTTGGCCGTTGGGGAGGAACTTTTCCCGCCAAGGCGAGGCCGCCAGTGCAGGATTCCTCCCGCCAGAGCGGGACAGGGCCAGACAGAATCTCAGTCTCTCCTATTTTTTTAGTCACGCATTTAGACCCCGAATGGTATCCGAATTAATGCATGCAAGTCTATCAGGGCTCAGCAATAGAAACAACAAGTTATGAAAACCTTAGCAAGTAAATTACGAGTTGCTTAAAATAGCAAGAAAACCAGCATCCTTGTGATAAAAAAAATTAGGAAAGAAAAAGATAAAGATAGAGTTGTCTTAAAATTTACAAGCGAAAAAGGGGCGAACAAGAAAATCAAGAACCCTGAGACCGAGAAGTGTCGGTGTCAGAATCTAGCACCTCTGGGGAACCAGGCCTGTCATGGCCTCCTTCAGACTAGAGAACTGATGGAAATATCCCTTATCCACAATGGGAATTTCATACCTATGAGCGACGCAAGGGAAAATGATCTTCACTGCCTTCCATATTCGAACCAGTAGACGGTCCCTCGCTAGACCCTTTCTCCTCTCCTAGCGCAGCTCGCAACGAAGCATCTCAAGCTCTAGAGCCGTACTGGGGGGAGAACCAGGGTGGTGGCAGTGATAGGGCACCCTGATAAGTCCACAAATTGGACTCATTTAGGGTTATATTTTGATAGAATTAGTGTCCTCAAATGCATATTTTGTCTCAATATCTTATGAAAACCCATAAGTTTCAGGTATTTGGAGTTTGAGGGAAAACATGGACACTACTTAGAAAAAAGGAACAACAGTAGCTGAAAGAATAAAGAAATGAAGGCCTGAGGATCGCCGAGTCCAGTTGCCGAGTCGCCGATGAGCCTGGAGATCGCCTTTTGTTCCAGTGTGCTAAGCCTTGAAGGAAATGATCAAATCGGCGGAGAAAAGGAGCAGTCGGCGTGTCGCCGAGCAGTTCCGCAAATCAGTACTATGTCGCGCAATGATCCAAACAAGACGATACTGAAGGATAGAGTAAGACAACGATGAAACCAACCAAAGGGCGGATCGTCGAGTTGATCGGTGGTCTTGACTAACGATGTCGAATGATCCACTACAACACAGATTTTTGAACACTATAAATACTCGTTGAGAATTATTATTTTAGTATCTAATTTTTGGGTTTGAACAATAATTTTGGCGATTTGCTTCTATTTTTGAGTTCTAAGTTTGGAGAGGGTTTCGAAGAACTTGAAGGTTCAAAGGGTTGCAACTCCAAGGTTTTGGACTTGGGTCTTGTGGATTCTTCATTATTGACTTGTTTTGAGACTTAAATCTTCATACCCATTTGAATGCAAACTCATTTTGGTAGAAATTTCTATCTCTTTAGCATGTCTTGCTAAAACCCCAATTCTCGGGGTGTGATTTTGTGAATATGGGTTAGATTATTTGTTAGGTGTTGCTTTTTGGTGGTTTATTTGTTGTTTTGATATGATTTCGATTAGTAGTTGTGGTGGAACTTAATGAAATTGTAGTTGCAAATACGATTTCACCTTTGTGTTTTCGGCTTGCTCGAGAGAGAGGTCGTAAAACTAAGACTACTAAATTGATGGCCGGTGGGAGTGGGTTGACATGAGGTTTATCTCGAGAAAATGAACCCTAGTCTCATTCCCACACACTCGGCTCGAGAGACTGAGTGGGCTAAGGCGGAGGTTGTTCTTCATGCGGCAAGTGGGTGTCCGAGAGGAACCCATTTGATTCGGGGTAAGTTGCTCGAGAGAGAATTTATCCCCACTATAGTCTAGCCTAGTCACAAAAGCATGTACCCAACGATTTAGTCTATCCCGTATTCCTATCACAACCCAAGAATCCCGTATCCATATTAATTTCTTTCTTTATTTTCACTGTTTTTGTTTACTTGTAAAAAAAACCCATTGATAACTGACGCTTGCGTCACTCCTTAGATTTAGCATGTTTATATTCGAAAATGTTTTTAGCTATGACTAATTAGAGCTTAATTTTATTTTTCTATTAATTTTCACCACCACTCCCTTGGGACTCAACCCCAACCCTTGGTTGGGTTATTATACTATTGCACGATCGTAAACACTTGTATTGGTAGTTGTGTCTTGATTACACACACATCAAAATGGCGTCGCTGCCGGGGAGTGGTATCGGTTGAGACTTTTTAGTTTAATAACATTTTTGTTCTTCTTAGTTATAGTTTAATTACTTTTTTTTAGTTTTTTTTTCTTTGTGTTGATGTGTAAGTAGTAAATTGAAAATGACTGAGATGGACCAAGAAGTCGAGGGGGACTTCACGTTAGATGAACTGTCGACTCAGCTTAATGATTTGGCCACCAAAATATCAGAGGTGGAAGTCCAGTGCAAGAGCCAAGGGAGGTATATACCCCCTCATGAGCGAGAACATTCTAGAAACAGGGAGAACAATCGTGTCGAGGACATACTCCAAATCATTCTCCAAAAGATCACCAAACAAGATCGGATGTTGGAAGAGATGAAGGAGAATATTGAAGTGTTGAATTAAATAATCGGCTTTGATTGTAGATCGATCCAGCTAATCAGGACACTCATGAGTTATGCAGTGCCTCCACTTCACTCAAATGAACTATTGGGGTTATCTAGTAACACTAGGACCAACCCCACCAATGGAGAGTGAGTAAGGACTCGCATCGTGCCACGACGTTAACTAAGGCGCTTCTTGGGAGGCAACCCAAGGTTTTAAATGCTTCTGTTTGCTTTTATAATTAATGGTGTGTTAGTGGTGCATGTTTAAATGCTGAAAGTGTTTGGAAAATGCATATTGGCAGGTAAAAGGGCAGTCGGCGAATCACCGGAATTGTCGGCGTACCCGATAAAAACTGTCGTTTGGACCTTCACTTTGACTGAAGATCCTGTAAAACTCGGAGAGCCAAGTGACCACTCAATGTGTCACCGAGAGGATCGGCGAGTGCGACTAATGTCACCGAATGGGCGCGAACTGGACGGTTTATAATGGCCAAAAGACTTAAAATTTGAAATTCTTTACTTTTCCTCGCTTTTAAACTTCACAAACTCACACCAAGTTAGTATTTTCAAAATTCTTGCTTTCCATTTAGTATTTTAGTTGTTGATTTGTGCTTGGAGTTGGATTTCTTTGCCGTCTAGCTTTTCAATCGCATTTAATCGGCATAAAATGTTAGTTTTCCAAACCTCGAGTTTATTTTATTGATGTTTGTACTCATTTTCTATGATTGTATCTTAGTGATGTGTGTTGGGCCTCTCTGATAAGAATAGAATGATTGATTGCCAATTTTGATTCAAAAATCTTGCATGTATTGTCTTGATCGTTAAAATGCCCGTATTATTATGCCTTGGAATGAATCAAAGTTGATTGGTTGATGCTTGCATGCTGTTTAGATTGATTGGGTGAAGTCTGAGTAACCCATGCATGTGCTAAATGACGAAAATTGTTTAATGATAGAGCGGGTGACACCACTTTTAAGAGCAAATATCGTCAAATGGCCAATTTTGGCAAACCCGGGAAAAATCTAAGTATCTCGGGTTGATAGGTAGTATGGGCCTTGTTTGATTCCATTAGTGCATGTTTTCATTTTGTTTTTGGGGGATGTGGGGTTGAATTCGAGAAGGTGGGTTGAAAATAAGCACGTTGGGCCGTTCGACGAGCTGAGTCGTGCTCGCCGAACCACTCGGCGGTTCGCCTAATGACCCCATCTCGCTTTAAAATTCATGCTTTATGTGTTGTTTGAGTCTGTAACTTTCGGCGAAAAGCTTTTTGTCACCGAAAGCACTCGGTGACTCACCGAAAGTACTCTTGATCGCCCTTTGCATGCTTCCCTGAACCCTTGTTGCACTGTCACTTTCGGCGGCCAACCTTTTGCACGCCGAAAGGACCTTCCTATCGCCGAATTGCCATAATTTTTTAGCCAATCCCTTTGGCGAGCCCAAATTATCTCGCCAACGAGGTTTGGTGACTCGCCGACTGGATCGGCGAGTCTGTTTGCAATAGGTCTTCTGTGCTTATTTTTTATTTTCTCTAAATTTGTCTCGATCTTTTGCAGTTATGGTACGCACAAATTTAACTGAGCCACCCCAGAAAAAGGGAAAGGGCATTACCATCAACGAAGGGGTATCAAATCCTCCAAAGAGGAGGCTAGAAGAACTCCCACCAGAGGATAAAGGGAAAGGAGAAAGCATATATCTAGAAAAGGAATAGCTATTGAAACCCATGTTACTTTTTTAGAACCAGAGAATGAGAAGCCTATGATTAATCGAAGGGATGAGCTCTGGGCCACATCTAAGTCCACCTCCACCAGTATTCCCTCAACTGCCAGTCCTCCTGTTAGTGAATCAGTGTCAGGTCAAGCACCTCCAGTGGCTCATGTGCTTCTTATTACCCTTCCACCTAGAATGATGAACAGATTAAAAGGTGATGGGGTATGGACCATCATAGAGGAGAAGATTCTATCAACGGAAGGTCTGGAATGCAAATATCCAGATGTTTTAGACACCCTCCGCTACCATGAGTTCGAGCAGTTCACATGGTCCCAAGGCCCTTATCTTCCTTCCTGGGTTAGGGAGTTTTACACAGCTTATGGGGAGTTGGTGCCTAAGAACAAGAAGAAGGGAAGTGAGTTTCGACCGGTGAAGTCGGTCATGGTCAGAGGCAAGGAAGTGGAGTGTCACAGCGAGCATATTAATGCGGTATTAGGTAGACCGATGCACTCTATACTTCCTTACGAGGGGTTGCCTATTGTTCCGTCCCTGGATGATTTGAGGGTTGGTTGGCTCCAATGATTTCTGACACCACCCCGAGGTGGATTGGGGTAGGAGTCCAATCGAGAAGAGGGACATGAACATCGCCTCCCGGTTCTGGTTTGGCTTCATCAACAACACCATTATGCCATCACATAATGAGTCCATTATGTGCTATTCTAAGGCAGTTTGCCTTGGTTCTATCATATCTAGGAGGCACATCGATCTAGGGCTGCTGATTTCACAAAAGATAGCCATGAGGACCAAGCAAAAACTGGCTTATCTGCCATTGCCAGTCTTGATCATGGAGTTGTGCCAGCGTACTGGAGTACCTTGGGACACTACAAGGGATATTGAGGTCACCCCATCTTCCTCCACTAACATCCAGTGTATTGAGGCCGAGTTCACACGAGAGGAGGTTGACAGAAGGAGAGCAGCTCCGATAAATATTTCTCCGGAAGTTGATGTTGGCTCGTTACCAGCATAGGCACCTTCGCCTACTCTGGCCTTTGAGCCTTCAGTTACATCCACTACTCCCTCTTCTTCACAGGTCCCAGGTGCTTCTTCCTTCTCCCAGCCTCCCAGGATTACTCAGGCCATGATCCTGAAGATGGGACAGCTGGCCTATTCGGCGGATATGAGAGTGACTCGATTAGAGAGACATATTCTAGGGATGATCGATAGTGCTATCTTGGTTGCACTAACCCTCCTTAGGGCCTCTGTTGATGATCTGGATACTAGAGTCACTGCTTGTGAGAGCAGACAGGGAAAGACATCCGAGGTTTCAGGTTTGAAAGCTGAAGTGGTAGATTTGTGGAAGGACGTAGACTATCTTAAGTCTACTGACTTCACTTCACTCCTAGAGCCTGGTCATGACAGGGATGATCCTGAGACTTTAGGGATTCCTCTGGCTACCACCGGAGATGTGCAGAGAGGTGGCACAACACAGGCAGAGACCGATGAGGAGTTGGTATAAATACATGAGGAGGAGATGAGAGAGAGCTGAGATGAGAGCATATACAGAGATTTGCTAGATCTTGTAGAGACGGTTGTGTAGCCGGTGATCCATACATTGCCGACTTAGACGTCCACAGTAGCTCCTAGTGGATCTGGCACTGCTATTCCATTTGAAGCTACTCTGGGTAATGATACCCCGACAGATAGAGAAACTGCATAGACAGGACCTTTCTTTACCTCCCTCTCTATCTTATTTACATTTACTTTTGGATACTTTCATTTGCATTTGAGAAAAAAATGCTTTTTATTTGTGGTAGGGTGAGGCCCACCTTCGTGTGCTATTGATGTTCATGTTTTGTTTGTATTTGGGATGCTCTATTTAAAAATTGTGTTTGATTTATTGTTTATGTGGATGTTTGAGCTTATGGTTCCTTTTATTTCATGTTTGACCCGTCCAAAATTTTTGCCACCTCTCATGTGTTAAATGTGGTTGTTCTTTTGCAAAATTTAAGTATCAGTTATGATCAATACAGAAGACTTGAATAGTGCTCTCAATCGAATGAACATGAATGCGCGGCTACGATGAGGCCAAATGAAGTCGTATAGACAATATGTGAAATCTTTTCATCTCGTTATGACTAGCCTAGTATCGAATTAAGTCTCTTGTGATGATCATTGCACACTATCGAAATTGTGGAGTCTTGTTTGACTGTAGTGTCAATGCCTAGTGTGATGAGCTTACTTTGAACCATGCATGATAGATCCTATAATTTTCGCTGTTGGTCCGATCGACTAAGTAAAGCTATCTCTTCATATGATCTTTGGCAACTTCGAAGAGTGTGAGCCAATTTGACATATACCTCTTTTGTGGCCTACCTTGTGAGTGTGTGAACCTCTCTTGAACACCCCTTAAACATTACCTTTCTTTGAAAGAAACTTTATGCAAACATAACCTTTCTTTATCCATTACCCATAATCCTCATGAAGTTGTGGCTAGTTAAGTAGCCAACTTAGGCCAAAAGCCTAAGTTGGGGTGTGGTGAAAAGAAAAGGTAAATCAAGAAGTGCAAGAAATTCCTTCTTACTCATGGTTTTGAGAAAAATGTAACCCCTCCATACCAAAAAAAAAGAATGAAAAAGAAGTGGAATAAAGTTGTGAAAATACAAAGAAAATGGGGTCTCCAAAAATCCATGGGAAGTGAATAATAGGATGACTTATGAGCACTAAAGATAATGATGAAAGAAGAGGAAAAGAAGTGTTGTGATTACCATATTTTATGAGGATGAAAGTCACTGAGCCTAAATGACCATACCTTTGCACTCAGCCCCATTTCAAGCCTTGAAAAGACCTTTGTGATCTTGAGTGAGTTGAAACAAATGTTGATCGGAAAATACGAGCAAACTTATGGGTGAAAGCATGCATTGTTTTATTCCTTGTGAGAGTGAGCGTTACATTTGATTCCAAAACCTTAAATGATTAAACCTTT
Organism: Solanum chiquidenum; assembly: GCA_029582725.1. NCBI lineage: Eukaryota > Viridiplantae > Streptophyta > Magnoliopsida > Solanales > Solanaceae > Solanum > Solanum chiquidenum. The sequence goes on along the minus strand of JAJOOS010000662.1, from coordinate 10,693 downwards.
GCGTGCGAAATTGGAATCATTCCTTATGTGAGGGCATTTGAACACTTTGGTTGAGCTTGAACTTGCATTTGAAGCAAGTAATGTGAGCATGAGATTCTTTGATATTGGTGAGTCACAACTTGAGTCTTTGAGTGCACGTTTGATCTTTGCATAAGTAACTTGAATCTTGTTGTGTGCATTCATGATTGAGTCTTGTGTAGCACTATTCGAGACCTCCTTTTTGAATGGCTGAGCTTAAGTTTGCTTGAGGACAAGCAAAAGTTTAAGTTAGAGGTGTTGATGAGTCCACAAATTGGACTCACTTAGGGCTATATTTTGATAGAATTAGTGTCCTCAAATGCATATTTTGTCTAAATATCTGATGAAAACCATTAAGTTTCAGGTATTTGGAGTTTGATGGAAAGCAAGGACACTACTTTGCAAAAAGGAACAAAAGTAGCTGAAAGAATGAAGAAATGAAGGCATGAGGATCGACGAGTCCAGTACCAGTGTGCTAAGCCCTGAAGGAAAGGATCAAATCGGCAGAGAAAAGGAGCAGTCGGCGTGCCACCGAGTAGTTCCGCAAAGTAGTACTATGTCACCCAATGATCCAAACATGATGATGTTGAAGGATAGAGCAAGACCGTGATGAACCTACCAAAGGGCGGATCGCAGAGTTGATCAGCGATCACGACAAACGACGCCGAATGATCGTAGACACTTGTATTGGAAGTTGTGTATTGATTATGCAAACATCACACCCCATCGTCCTCCGCACAGCTGCTAAGTCCTCATCTACCTGTGCCACTGAAAGTGGAGGCTGAGACCCAGTAGGACGACTGTTGTCACCTCCCTCCTCGTCCGACTCTGCGGCCGGCTAACTTCTGCTAGCCCTGTCCGTTCTCCTCCTCTTGCTCCGATAAGTGGAACCCTGCCTAACCAAAAGAGGGTGAAAGAGGGGATCCATGGGAAGTACCACATCAGTATCAAGAAACAGCACTCCCGTCCGCTTGCACAGAGCAGTGATGAGTCCAGGCAGGAAGAACACCTTTTTATTACCCCGATAAAACATCTTGCACTCCGAGATTATCTATGCCCCCACGTCTAGTTCAATACCATGTATGGAACACGCCACCACCAAGGCCCGAGGGAATGTCACGTCAGTGCGGTTGCCCAATGGGTGAATCCTCCTGGTAACCAAGTGTATCCACCTCTTAGCATCAGGTGACCAATATATATTAGTGATGCCCTCTGCAGTAGCCCAGTAGACCTGGTCCCGGCGCGCTGGCTCGATCAGGGTGTCCCTCAGCCAGCCCAGATCCATCTCTCTCAGCTTGGCCTCGTACTCTGTATTTGAGACCTCGAGCACATATAGTGCCTCATTAATAGTAGTGGCATTTAAGGGGATGTCAACTCCCCGGATACGAATGATGTGATTCGGGTCATCCCAGCGAACAGTAGGGAGGACATCGTAGAACTACCTCACCCAAGTAGAACGAGCATCTGGGGGAGCCTCTGTCAAGGGAGCCCAACCAAACTCCAGGATACAAGAATAGAAGGCAGACGCCTTCTACTATAGTTTAAGCAAATAGAAACCCCGCTCACAACAGAACTTTATGTTCCAATTGTCACGGTACCTCTCCCGACTAACAGCATCGGGAAATCGGACAAAGGGTAGGTTCTCTTCATTCAGACCTTCCATTTAAGAGAAGTCTGCAAGAGTTGGAAAATATGTGTTAGAATACGATAGAAATAGACAGTTGAAGGTTGGAATAGGAAGAGAAATTTTCTATCCTAAGGGATTGTCACGACCCGGGGTTACCCCTAGAAGTAACACGGCATAATTGACCCCGAAGGGGTCTCATACAGGCTTCATAGCTTTCATGAACATTAAAGTATAGGAAAATAGAGAAGAATTCAAAAAAATTCTCTACAATTGAAGTCTCTTATAAAAATGAAAGAGTATCTATGACACTATGTCTCAAACCATCTGTTATACTTGGAATAAAACTCTTGAAATACAAATCTTAGGGACACGGACCTTACAACAAAAGTCTACAACATATTAGAAAGACAATAAAGGACATAAGGTTGAGCCCTCGAATACAATGAGGACTCACCAATCTTATTCTTCTTGATCTCCTATGAACATAGACACGAGGATTGAATCCAATATCTCCAATGCCTACACTTATAGAAAATGTAGAAAGAAGGGGTTAGCACAAAAAGTGCTAACTATGAAAGCCATGCACAAAACCATTAAAACATGCATGAAAAGGGACATTTCATTTGAAATCATACTACATGCCATTTTTTAACATCATCTTTGAAATAGTTGGAGAATGCAACCAATAAGGCAACTCACATACATTTCATTATAACATGAGAGATATCATTATAATAACAAGCATAGTCTCCAACATCAATATAAAACAATCCCAATCTTCACAATACATAGCCCCCAATCATAAGGTAATACAAGACAACTACCAAGATCATCTCATCATTAAATAATCATCACATAAGCAACCCCTATGAAACACTTGTACAATGTGTAGTTAGCATCCCATAATACCAACCCTACTAAGTACTCCTTTGAAGCTACCGTAGTCATGTACTTCATCTTTACACCTCATTATAATCCATAGTCACAATTAAGGAAGTAGTCATGTACATTACTTTTAATTATAAGGAAAGTCAGTCATAAAAACCATCCATTCAATATACATGCATGCATTCAAATCTCATCATAATGCAAAGGAACCATCCTATGACATCCTACTAAGTCTACTTGTGCAATGTAAAAGTGAAGTCCCATACCCCCACTCCTACTAAGTAAACTCACCAAGAAGTCATAGTATAGTTCATGTCTCATTCATTAACTTCATCATTATAGGGAAACGTTTTCATAACCGACATAGACCATGTGAGCTACATGGAATCCAGTGTCTAAAATCCCACACCGAAAGAAGGTGTCCTACTTTCCTAAGGTAGAACTAAATATATATCTATAAGGTAAATCCACTAGCTAAAGACCTATGTGGGCACATAGTTTATGGGATAGGGAGATTGATTTTAGAAACCCTACCTCTTGCATTAACGGAGGAGTTCCCATCTCATGAGTTCACTAGGATGACCCAACCTCTTGCATTAACGGAGGGGTCATTACCTCATTGTCCATATCCACTCGGTGCTAAGCATTATTTCCCAAAATTATACATTATTAGTATTTGAATTGTATCTACATGTGTGAAGGATTACTTTACCTTTCGTTCAATACAATTCATCAAAATATCTCATAGATTCATTAAAGGTGAGAATGTACTTTCAACTTTAAAATCATAATTAGTATGTAAGAATAACTTTCACACCAAGATCATGTGTTCTCATGCAAATGCACTTTCAATCAAAACAATAGGATCAATATGGTCACGTACATTTCATGCATATTAATGTGTAAAGGTGCATATGAGAACTATACTTTTAATTATCACCATTGATACATCATGATCATGTTTATGCATGGAGTGTGTGTGTGTCTGTAATTGTCCTTACAATGACACAACAACAACATTATAATAATCCTAGACCATTCACACAATATCAAGTGTAGGGGTAATGGAAGAACAACCTTTCAACAATACCACAATACACTCAATAGTCATAGGACTTTTAACTTCTAAGTAAATCATGAGTTCACACACAATCTTGCCAATGTGCACAAACCTTCACAATATGCCCTTCAAGGGCTATGGACCAACTCATCCCAAACATAAATCAATACCACAATAGATAAGGGGATACCATGGTCCAACAACTCATCAATACATTAATCACATCATATTTGGCACTTTATACTTAAAGTATTCACAAACATGCATATGATATCATGACCAAGTCAATCATGTTTAGAAGCATTACCATAAAGCAATTCAAGTCTAGGTGATCTACTATAAGGCAATTCATCAAGCAGTTCTTCAATCATATAAGTTCACATCTAATCCCTCAATTTGCCTCTTTCATGATATAACCCTAGAATCTTAGGTTAATAAAGAATTCATGTAGAATTATACTAATCATCAAGTAACTACATCATAATTAAACACCTCCACCTTTCAAGTGGATCAACAAATTCATAAACAATCTTCATCAACATATACAACCCTAGCAAATTTCCTTTCAAGGCTAAGGATCGAGATCAACCCTAAATTACTAGAATTACCATGTTAGATTGAGAGGTATCATGATTCAACAAAATAATAAACCTAAACGCAATCAATTTTTAAGCTTCCATGATTAATCAAGTCACACCTTAGTTCACAATTTAGAAAGAAGGGGAAATCATGGGTCCAAGGGAGATTTTCATCAAAACCCATCAATACTCCATTAATCCAATCATAAATCATCCAAATAAATCATAATAAACCTTAATTAAACAATATTCGTTTTGGAAGAAGACCCATGACTAGATGTGAAAACCCTAGATTTGGGGAATTTGAAAACATAGTTGAAGGGGCTTCTTGGTGATAGCTAACCAAGAATGAAGAACTCCCATATCTTAGGTGTAGAATCCTTCCAATTTCGTGTAGAATAGATCCTATCTTCAATATTTCCTTGAACTCTTTCTTGGTTCTTCAATGGAGGTTCTAGAGAGAGGAGTTTTGGAGAGAAGGGTAGTTGGATTTTGATTTGGGGTCTTGTGTTATGACCTATTAAAAATATGTTTTAATGACTTAAAATAGTTTATATAGGAAGTTAATTAGTTATCTAATCGTCCCTCCTAACCCCTAATTAAATAACTAACTAAAACTAAGACCCCTTACTAAAATAAAAATCTGGAAAAACTGCTCTCATCCACGCCCACCCATCCACGGACCGTGGATGGGTCTACTGACCGTCCTGTGGTTCCGTGGTTTGGGACTAGGGCTCAAAAATGAAGGTCACACCTTCCTAGACTAAGTCCTAACCCACACTCATGACCTACGAGGCGTGGACTGGTTTAAGGGGCGTGATCTGCCTCCGTGAAGCAAGCTGTTTTTGACAGCTTTTGGGCAGTGTTGGGGTCCTCCTCAAGGACACCTTGGGTGGTCCTTGGGGAGTCGTACCCAGATGTTTAACACCTAAACATGCCATTCTAAGCACGGGGGTCATTTCTATGAGTTTTAACCCTCATACAACACTGCAAAATTTCCATTACAAGACACTACAACACACTAGTTCAACTTACTAGTTTCCGGGAGCTATAATCGTATCTTGACGTGTAACCCCTAAATTCCTCAACCTTCACTTGGGAACCATTTAACAACATTTAATCAAGTTTCCAACTTCAAACTCACTTGTGAGGCTCTAGTTTCACCTATTAGATTCCGTCAAGCATTAGCTAGGTCTTGCTAGTTTTTACGGGGTGTTACATTATCCCTCCCTTAGGAAAATTCGTCCTCGAATTACACTTGAAACATTTTTTTTTTGGAATTAAAGACTCAAGACTAGCAGCCCAAGCATGCATGAAACATAACAATAATGCACAACTCAAAATACACTATTCACAGTGTGCACTTGTTCAAAGGAGGTAACATCAACTCCAATTCATCCTGATCAAATACAGGGAAGTATGAGCTATATCTAAACAACCTAGTTATGCATGAGATTCTCATTACTTGTCATGTTCAAGGAGGAACTACCATCTCCTAAGTAAAACATGTCCATTTTTTCTTCTCATGAAGTTCAATAGGCAACTCTTACTCAAAGCACTGCAACATGAGGGAAACATTTCACATCAACACATTTTCTTTCAAAACACAAGTTTTCATGAACATGCATTAAATAAAGAAGTCATGGCAACATATAAGCACATAAACAACAATATTAGCTAGGCATACCATCTACCCTCTTAGGAGTGAGCCTACACAATCATTTCTAAACATCATTAATCACATAGTCATAGGAAGAATTACATTTTCTCATTGAAAGCAAGCTCAACACAATCAACATGGAGCCAAGTGCCACTTCATCAAAAGCACAACAAAGCAAGTTCATCACATCATCTTATGAAGTCAAATATGCCATCTCCATAGTAGGGTGCACAACAACATGAGGAACATGTAAATCATGAAAAATCCATTTTATACAAAGTAAGAATCTTTCAAAAATTTGCAACACATAAGGAGATCATGGAAATTTCTAAAACACTCATGACTCCTAGATATAGAACAAGCCTAAAAAGGAACTCTTGGTCTCAAGCTAGAATTGGAATAGAAGAAAAGATGAGGATATCAGGACTTCCAATCAATGTTGCTACTCAAGAACATGATCTCCCCCTTGGGAGTAAGCCCTTTTTACAAAAACCTCAAATACTACTCCTTTCAACAAATTCAAGGTATTATCAAGACTCATTATAACCTTACCGGGCTCTAAAACCAATAGAAGTTTAATAATCATGCATCCAAACCCCACCAAGGTTAACAAAAGTAACTCTATGGGAAAAGGAAATTATAGGACACACACAACATTCAAGACTCCAAAATCAAGAAATGAGTCAAGGAGAACTTATCATCTAAGGCTAGAGGAGAAATAGAAGGGGACATAAGGATATTGGGACATCTCATTGGCCCTTGGCCTCCCGATTAAGCACCTTCAACTAACATCCTTACTAAAATTCCACTCCTCAACATTTTCATGGAAGCATTTTCTCGCTATTCTATTTCTTAACTTGCCGATCTAAGATCATAATTGGTACTTCAAAATTAGAGAGGTCCTCATCAAGCACTCTTGCTCACAAGAAACCTTACTAACACCACTCAAGGCCTCATATGAGTTTACCAAACCATGCCAAACTTCTCAAAGTCACTGCACCTCTTAAGATGAGATTATCAAGCAAGCCTAATTCATGAACATCAAGGACACTCAATGACCTTACCATCTAAGCACATTATCCCTCACTTGGGGTAAGCCTATAATAACTCTTTACAACATCACTTATTCACACAATATGATTCTAAACCATGGAAGATTACACGTCTATCCTCTTTTAAAGGAGTTTACTCACTCAACATCTCTAGACACCATATTTCCTCAAAATCTGACACACCATAACACTCATTATGGCTAAGTTGGGTTATACCAATCAACCACATATGGCCCTAATTAAACCCATAAATACTAAGGACAACACAAAAGTTAATCATATCAAATTTATCAAGTCACAAAAGACAAGTATTACCAGAATTACTCCTACAAGGTTCATCACCGTAGATATCTCATCTATAAACTCTAGAGAATCTTCCTCTATCTTTGACCCATAGAATTACAGAATCTAATAAAGCATAAAACACATACCGGAACCTTTAAGATCCACTACTACTCACTCTTTGAGACTTAGGGGTAGACATCCTCTCTTGGTTAAACCTTAGGGGAAACTTAGAAGAGATTTTTCCATGAAACCTTTGTCTCTTTCACTAAGGTTGGATCAAGACAATCCTAGACCGTTTCAACCCTTATCATCACCTTGCTAGGTAAGCACACTATCTCCCCCTTGGGAGTAAGTCTACACAACTTCTTCTAACCAACCTTCATAACACAAAGGCAAATATGAACCATTATTAACACTAAAGGAAATATCACAATCTATTACCTCAAATCTCGCAAGTCACATAGCCATAATTGGCATCAAAACCAACATTTCTCCCTCGCTCCTTCTAGCAAGAGCCCTTCAAGTGGTCATGCCCTAAATACCATAGGATAAGGAATAAGAGAAAGACCTTATGAAGTTAAGCTCTATGGCACGACTAAAGAATGAAGAAGTGAAGTTTTTCCTAACATTCGATAGCCTCCTATTCATAAAATGTGGTGCGCTTCACATTATGAACAAGACTCTACTAGATGTGGTTTGAGACATCCTAAAAACCATCCCAAAAACCTTATGCTCTGATACCATGTTTTTCACGACCCGAGGTTACCCCCTAGAAGTAACACGGCATAATTGACACCGAAGGGGTCGCACACAATCCTCATAGCATTCATGAACATTAAAGTATAGGAAAATAGAACGGAATACAAACCTTTTCTCTACAATCGAAGTCTCTTATAAAAATGAAAGAGTATCTATGACACTATGTCTCAAACAATCTACTATACTTGGAATAAAACTCTTGAAATACAAATCTTAGGGACACGGTCCTTACAACAAAATTCTACAATATATTAGAAAGACAATAAAGGACATAAGGTTGAGCCCTCGAATACAACGAGGACTCACCAATCTTCTTTTTCTTGATCTCCTATGAACCTAGCCACGAGGATTGAATCCAATATCTCTGAAGCCTACACTTATAGAAAATGTAGAAAGAAGGGGTTAGCATAAAAAGTACTAAATATGGAAGCCATGCACAAAACCATTAAAACATGCATGAAAAGGGACATTTCATTTGAAATCATGCTATATGCCATTTTTTAACATCATCTTTGAAATAGTTGGAGAATGCAACCAATAAGGAAACTCACATACATTTCATTATAACATGAGAGATATCATTATAATAACAAACATAGTCTCCAACATCAATATAATACAATCCCAATCATCACAATACATAGCCCCCAATCATAAGGTAATACAAGACAAATACCAAGATCATCTCATCATTCAGTAATCATCACATAAACAACCTCTATGAAACATTTGTGCAATGTCTGGTTTGCATTCCATAATACCAACCCTAGTAAGTACTCCTTTGAAGCTACCGTAGTCATGTACTTCATCTTTACACCTCATTATAATCCATAGTCACAATTAAGGAAGTAGTCATGTACATTAATTTGAATTATAAGGAAAGTCATTCATAACAACCATCCATTCAATATACATGTATGCATTCAAATTTCATCATAACGCAAAAGAACCATCCTATGCTATCCTACTAAGTCTACTTGTAGAATGTAAAAGTGAAGTCACATACCCCCACTCCTACTAAGTAAACTCACCAAGAAGTCATAGTATAGTTCATGTCTCATTCATTAACTTCATTATTATAGGGAAAAGCTGCCATAACCGACATAGACCATGTGAGCTACATGGAATCCGGTGTCTAAAACCCCACATCGAAAGAAGGTGTCCTACTTGCCTAAGGTAGAACTAAATATATAGCTATAAGGTGGATCCACTAGCTAAAGACCTATGTGGGCACATATTTTATGGGATAGGTAGGATTGCCTCTAGAAACCCTACCTCTTGCATTAACGGAGGATTTCCCATCTCATGAGTTCACAAGAATGACCCAACCTCTTGCATTAACAGAGAGGTGTTTAATTACCTCATTGTCCATATCCACTCGGTGCTAAGCATTATTTCCCAAAATTATACATTATTAGTCATTGAATTATATCTACTTGTGTGAAGGAATACTTTACTATTCGTTCAATACAATTCATCAAAATAACTCATAGATTCATTAAAGGTGAGAATGTACTTTCAACTTTAGAATCATAATTAGTATGTGAGAATAACTTTCACACCAAGATCATGTTCTCATGATAATGCACTTTAAATCAACACAATAGCATCAATATGGTCATGTACATTTCATGCATAATAATGTGTAAAGGTGCATATGAGAACTATACTTTCAATTAACACCATTGATACATCATGATCATGTTTATGCATGGAGTGTGTGTGTGTAATTGTCCTTGCAATGACACAACAACAACATTATAATCATCCTAGACCATTCATACAATATCAAGTGTAGGGGTAAGGGAAGAACAACTTTTCAACAATACCACAATATACTCAATAGTAATAAGACTCTCAACTTATAAGTAAATCGTGAGTTCAAATGCAATCTTGCCAATATGCACAAACCTTCACAATATGCCCTTCAAGGACTATGGACCAACTCATCCCAAAGATAAAGCAATTACATAATAGATAAGGGAATACCATGGTCCAACAACTCATCAATACATTAATTACATCATGATTGGCACTTTATAGTTCAAGTATTCACAAACATGCATATGATATCATGATCAAGTCAATTCATGTTTAGAAGCATTACCCTAAAAAAATTCAAGTTTAGGTGATCTAATCTAAGGCAATTCATCAAGAAGTTCTTCAATCATAGAAGTTCACATCTTAACCCTCAATTTACCTCTTTCATGATATAACCCTATAATCTTAGGTTTATAAAGAATTCATGTAGAAATATACTAATAATCAAGTAACTACATCATAATTAAACACGTCCACCTTTCAAGTGGATCAACAAATTCATAAACAATCTTCATCAACATATACAACCCTAGCAAATTTCCTTTCAAGGCTAAGGATCGAGATCAACCCTAAATTACTAGAATTACCATGTTAGATTGAGAGGTATCATGATTCAACAAAATAATAAACCTAAACGCAATCAATTATTAAGCTTCCATGATTAATCAAGTCACACCTTAGTTCACAATTTAGGAAGAAGGGGAAATCATGGGTCCAAGGGAGATTTTTATCAAGACCCATCAATACTCCATTAATCCAATCATAAATCATCCAAATAAATCATAATAAACCTTAATTAAACAATATTCGTTTTGGAAGAAGACCCGTGACTAGATGTGAAAACCCTAGATTTGGGGAATTTGAAAACATAGTTGAAGGGGCTTCTTGGTGATAGCTAACCAAGAATGAAGAACTCCCATATCTTAGGTGTAGAATCCTTCCAAT
>JAJOOS010000661.1:0-38430 GCA_029582725.1 Solanum chiquidenum | reverse complement strand
AAACTAAGAGGCCGACAACATAGAAAACAAAATCATTCTTCACTTATGCTTAGCTCCGAGCACACTCAAAACTCAATTCTCTCGATCTCATAGTGTACTTTATCTTCCCTTAATGCTCTTTTCTTGATTATCCCTCTTTAAATAATAAATCTTGTTCACCATTTTATAAGTTTCTTACTTGGTACTTGTCAAAAACAGTGAATTTTGTTGAACCCCTTGGGAAAGAGTTAACAATTAGTATATTTTTTGCACATAATTCATAGAGGTGGGTGTTGGGCGGTTGAGAGAGTAGAAGAGGGAAAAATGGGTAGTGGATCTTGGATAGATATGAGGGCATTTGATTGGAATACAGAGCAAACAATATTGATTGTCATGTTGGTAATGGTGGGATTTTTAATAGTGGAACACTTTTTGGGAATAAACCATCTTTATATGTACCTCAACAAGAACAACAGCTTGAAAAGAAACAATAATTTTCTATTGCTTCCAATTCCAGTTCTTTAGAATTTACCTCTGGTTAGTACTCTTTTTGTGAATATTATAAAGTTTGAATCTTTGAGTGCTAATGAAGAAGTTGTGAGAGTATTTGAGTTGTAGGGAATCTTTGTTGCAGAGTTATCGAAGTTATGTTTTGTTTGGCTAATGACAGGAAAGCATTTATAATTACTTTTAAGAAATGGGTGATCCTTTTTTACTCTTTTTTGGTATAAGAGAAAGTGGATATGCTTTTAAGAAAGGGGAATTCTAAAGCATAACATAAGCTTGAACTTGATAAAAATGAAGCATACTTACCTCTTCTCAACTCACTCAACTAAACTCAACTCAGAAATAAGATACGCAACTCAAAGATAAGATATTCAAATCAGTGAAATAAGGCACAACTCAATAATAAGACACTCGACTCTTGGTACTCAAACTCTGGATACTCAACTCAATATAAAGCAACAATAAGAGATGCAATATATGGAAAGCTTTTAAAACAGTAGAAAGCAACTCAATGTATTTAAGAATACAATATACTCAGTTTGTATGCAAGGATACAATATAAACTCTGTTTTTATGTGAAAATACATAATAAACTCTATGTATATAAGAATACAAAATATCTCCGTGGAGTTTCTCTAACCGACAACCATCACTTATGAGCTATGTGATGATACAACATTTTGTCTCACGCTGTCAGGGTCGTCCTATACCTTGCCGGGGGTATAGAACCTAACTACTAAGTGGATCCACTAGTCTATGCTAAAAAGCACTAAGGAATAATCTAAAAAGTATGATCCTTTTCTACCCACGTTAGCTACATGGTTTATGGGGGATGTGAGTTGTCTGAACTCTCCCCCATATCGGTTCTCAATACTACTAGCTCAAATGTGAAAGTATTTACTCTTTACCAAAAAACTAGCTCAAGGACTCTTTTGGAAATCGGAGTTTCCTCTCTCGCTTAAATGTGAAAACATTTACTCTTTGGAAATACATAGTTCCAATATACTCTTTTGAAGAAAATGAACTTCATTCGTTACTCTTTACTCAACTCCAAACTCAGGTCTTAAAACAAGTTTAAAGCATTTGTAAAAGACTTCTTAAAATAGGGTTCATGCCGAATTATGGACGTGAATGACTAAATTCAAGGTTTTCAATAACCATAGATAGAACTCAATACTTGGAACTCAAGAACTTCAATGATACTACTCATTTCAAGAATGCTCAACTCAGAAGGTTCATACGGAATTATGAACATGAACTACTCAACTCAAGGACTCAAAGATACTTCTCATCTCAAGACTGATCGACTTATAGGGTTCATGCGGAGTTATGGGCATGAACTACTAAACTCAAGGACTTCATGGGTAACATATAATAGTCCCATGATTAGGAATATAATCTCAAAGAGGTTAGGAACTCAATACTCATGACTTAGAACTTGAAGGTACTACGCCTCTCAAAGATACTCAACTTATAGAGTTCATGCGGAATTTATGGGCATGGACGACTCGACTCGGGGGTCTACATAACAACATGGAACTCATGTATACAAATCTTCCTATTCTCATACTTACTTTCTCAAAACATAGTTCAATTGATATTTGATCTCGAAGGATTCACAATTAAACTCAAAAGCTTTCTTGAACTCTACTCTTAACACTCTCTTGAATGTGAATTATGAATTCAAGAGTTATGGTTCATGATATGAAGGATCTTGTGACAATAAAGTAGACTCATTAATACATTCTCCTCACTCTCATGCTCACTTACTTGAGTCTTGAAACAAGTTATTGGAAATTGTAGAAGACTCCTCAAAAAGACTCAAAGGGACTTTCTCAAAATGTTCGGAAGAACTCTCGAAACTTAACCCTTAACTCTACTGTTTGAGTTACAAATTCAAGGTTATGATCATGTTAGGAATGATTTCTAGGTGTTTAGGAGTAGCTTAGAGTGTTTAGAATTGATCGGGCTTGAAGGTACCCTTTTAAAGGACACAAACGGGCAAAACAACGAAGAAGAGGTGGGGGCAGGTGACCCTGGCGCACTGAGTGGCACGAAGAGCCAGCCCTCTACCTACAGAGGAGTGGTTGGGGTACTTTTTCGGGCGTGGGGCGCCAGGCCCCAACCCAAAAAACGCTGATGACTTTCTTTGCTCGTTTTCTCAACCTATTTCTCCTTGATTCGAACGATTTCTTCCCCAATCATGTTGATTCGATTTCTTAACATAATTACACACTAATCTACTCAATAAAACCCTATAAACACTCACTTTCATCTCAAGAAATGATCAAAATCCCAACAAAACAAGTTTTAGAATGAAACCTCAAGAACACTTATCAAGAACTTAAATATTTCAATCTTTATGGACGAATTCGAATATGTGATACACTCAAATTACACCTCTATTAAAGAAGTATAAGCGGTCATCGTCAAATAAAGAACCCAACTTGTAGGTTGGGGTCGATCCCACGAGGAATATGGTTCAGACTTAAACTTAACTCACTATTATATCTGTTTAGTCAAACTATTTTCGAGACAAGTAACTAAAGGTGGGGGGGGGTTCGTAAGCAAATAACCGATTGTTGATCAAGTAACAAGTGAGCAAGATTCAAATCTAAGTTATCAATATGAGAGAGAAACTATGGTGTATGTGTTCCCCACAAGCTCTTAACGCGGTAATCCAAATAATTGTAATCCTTTCCTAGTGTTTTACATGCAAAGTTGGTATGTTAGGTATCCCCAAGTGATTGGTCCTCCAAATGGGGAATTTCACTACGCACCTTGGTACGGCTACGAGTGTATACTTTACTAACCCTTACTTTTACCTCAGATTAGACATCACATCAATGTATGACTTAGTTTTCACCCTCACACCAATGGACATTAGACTATTAGATAGAATCAACTAAATCTCTATTGTTAATTCGTTTCTCATTCTTTACCTCCTTGGTACGACAAGTAGGAACGAGGCGAGTTCTAATATTTTCAACCGTTAAAAAGACTTCTAAACGAAAGAAATACCAATGCATGCATAAACACTATTCAAGAATTACTTAATTATTATTCATACATTGTTAATTACTCATGGTTCCCACAACCCTAGTTGTTGATTTAGCTACTCATGCTTGAAAGAACACAATTCATGATTTGATAAAAAGAATTCATGAACTTACGATTAGAGTAGAAGAAACCCGGAATCTCTAATTGAATTTCAAAGTGAAAATCTTATAAACCGAAATTCGGAAATCAAATTGCTAAAAGTTTGCAAGTTAATTCCCAAAGAAACACAAAAACTAAAAGTATACAATGTTGTCTAACCCTCAAAAATGAGGTTTATAACTCCTATTTATAGAAAACATGTCCTAAATAAAAAGGAAACAAAATAAGGAAATAGTAGGCTGGGACGCGGTTTCAGTTGACACTTCAACCTACGGACCGTGGGTCGACCTACAGTCTGTAGGTCCCCTCCACGGCTCAACACTTAAGACAATTTCATTAGGTACTAGAACCTTCAACTTTCTGATCTTCATCGACGGTTGTGCAGAACGGACCGTGGGTCGACCTACGGCTTGTCGTCTTGCTCCGTGGTTCCACACTTGTTAGGCTTCCCTGATGGTCCACCTACGGTCCGTGGACTAGGCTATGGTCCGTCCTGGCAATCCATGATTTGAGTTACTGAAACTCATCTCCCAGGATAAGACCTACGACTGCCCATCCACGGTCTGTCGATGGCACCGTTGGTGGCTACTTCAGCAAATTTCAGCTCGCTTCTTCATTAACCGCATCTAAGCCTATTTCCTGCAAACATTAGACATAAAACATTAATTCTAATACAATATAGCCCTAGACACACACAACTTCTAAGTGAAATGCATCAAAAATACTGTAAACTCACGATATATCAACAACCTTAACTTAAACTTGTTGTTTGTCCTCAAGCGACACACTAAAATTCTAAACGACACTTATGTAGAAGTAGACCTACAAACTCAAGCTATTACATGGCCTTTTCAATCCATTCCATTTCCTTAGTGCAAATCTCTTCATTTAGACTCAACAAAATAACTCATACGAATCAAAACATGACGTAGATCGACCAACAGACATCACAACATACACTATTCACAATCACCAAGGTATCAATTTTTCCAACAATGTAACTAGTGCCCTCACTTCAAAAGAAATCCTTTTTTCACTCACAATAATTATGACTTTCAAGTTTTAGGATTCATTCAACACTCACGCTCATAAGTGACTTCAAGTACAGTTAGTGCTCAATACCATAGGCTTTCCCTTATTTTCACTGCTTAGACTCTCCAAACTAGTTGCTAGGATCACTATAGGACTTTCTTAGCTTGTAACATAGGCTCAAGGTCAGGTATGGTACATTTGAGTACTTTTTAGTGACTTTTTGCTCTCCTTGACATTACATTGGCTTTTTACCTCTTTTCTTAACTTATTCTTGACATCTTTTCATTTTATTTTCTTTTCCTTGACTCTCTTGAACACAAATGTGACTTTTGACTTTATTGCTCTTATTTTCACTTTCTTTTTTTCTCTCACTTTATTTTTCTTTATTTCTTTCAGCACTTTTATTTTTCATCTTTTTGCTTCTTTTGCACAAAGTCACATCTTTTTTCTTTTTTGTTTCTCTCTTCAACACAAAACTCTTTGCATACCCTTTTTCTTTCGGTTTCCTTTTTCACAGCCACCCTCGACTTATGTGTTTAGCATGAGTTGAGGTGCACAATATTTGATGTCAGACCAGGGCCAAGATCAAAGTAATTTTTGAATTAGCCACCCTCAACTTAAGCTTTTGGCCTAAGTCGAGGTGCACATGTCCAAGGAGGGACCGAGGCCAAAACAATTATTTTAGGGAAGGTGAGTTCGGTGAATTGAAATAAGTGGTCTATATTATGCTCAAACATTTGAATCAAAGGGAACATTTATTTCATTTGATTGGATCATTTTAGGCTTGAGTGGACTTATTTGAACAAGGGCCTATAATCATTTCCTAACTTCTAGCCAATATTATCTTAGCAGGACCAACGGGGCAAGTTCTAGATTGGCACACATTGTATGAACATTCAAGCTTTTCTCACACACACTTGTCACATTGTTTCATTATCAGATTATTCGATTACCTAGTTCAAGTCTTAGCTTAAGTTATGAAGTCAAATCAGTTCCTTATCATGCCATATTAAGATCCAACATATTCAAATTATCAAGCTTAAAGACCTATCACATTTCAAACTTTTTGGACATGAATCATTTTTTTTCATGCTTTTTATGTCATCATGTTTTTCATTTTTCTACTTACTTCTACACATACATTCCTAAACATGCCGGTTCAACATATATTAAAACAGTATCTTGGGGGGGAAGAACACAGACAAGAAAACCCCAAGAGAGGATTATGAGTTAGGTTACTCAGACTTCACCCTATCACTCACAATCCATTTACCCCACCCCCAACAAAATTAGGTGCAATTGTCCCCAATGCACAAAATTCAACAGTAAAACATAGGGTGAAGCAAACCTGTGGCGCATATGCACTGAAGAACTCTCAAGAAGTGGGTGGGTCTGATATCTCGGAGCCCGCTGGATCAACTCTAGGAACGTCATCACTAGCGCTCCCATCAACTATCCCAGCACCCTCAGTAGTGCTCACACTATCAGATGGGCCAACACATATCTCTCTGGCCCGCTGCTGTCTCATCTCCTCATCTAGTAACGATGCCCTCGTGGCCTCTTCCAACTGCTGGCACTCCTTCTTCCTCAATCTCTGAGCCTCAACATCAACGGAAGTATGATCAGAGCTATTGCACTTCCTAGTAGCACGGGAAGAGTCCGGTGGTGGCATGGAATCGCCAATTAGGGCGAACATCACCACGATATCAGCCTCTTATGTAGGGGAAGCCTTTGGTGCAGATTTGGGAGGGGCTAGAAGGTTATCACTATCAGCACGAAGACTGGCCAACTCTGTCTGGAAGGTAGCCAAATCAATAGTCGGAGATGGCCTCTCCAAGACTCGTAACTCGAATGCAACCAGGCGCTTATGAACGACTTAAGTCTTCTGATCCATCAACTTCTCCATCCTGGCCTTGTACTACTCAATAGAATGATGCATCAATGTCCTAATATGCTGCAATAGTGTGGCCATCTGTGTCTCCAACTTCAGAACTCGAGCTAGAGGAACAAGAGTGGACCTAGAAGATGAAGTGGCTCGGGAGGTGCTCGGGGCCGGGCTAGTGGCTAGAGATGGTGGAGCTGGAGCATCTGCTGATGGGGCCGGAATGGTGGTGTCCTCAGCCTGAATCCACTCTACATCCACATCTAGGTCATCCCCCAAGGGTGGTACAACAACATGTGGCTCTCTCTGTGGGGCAGCTAAGTTGGTGTCATCTCGAATGAGGCCAATATCTAACATCTTAGTCGCAGTAAGAAATCGGTCACAATGCCAAATGGGGATAGAAGCCTCCCTGCAGAGCTGGAAGATGAGGCACGGGAAGGGCATGGTGGTGGTGGCCTTGAAGGCCCTCTCACGAATCTCCATAATCAGGATGCGGGCAAAGTTAACCTCTAAACTGGCTAGAAGGGCTGCGATCATCATGGTTCGGTCCCATGTTACCATATTGTCCGCATGTGTCGGGGACAGTCAATTTCAGACCGGCAATCAGAAGAACTTTGCAGTGAAGCTTAGTGTAGCCTTCTTGATAGCCAGGTTAAGAGTCTGAACCCGCTCAACACGCTCCCCATCATCAGCAATGTGACGAGCTAACCACCTCAAAAGAGACTCCCTCTGATCGGCATTCTGCTGAAATGCCCCACTCTATATGATGCACATCTTGTAGTCGTACTTAGCCGTATTAATCGGCAAAGTGTTGGCTGAGCCATAGATGAATCATTGGATCGTGGCCTCTGAGATGTCAACTGTGAAACCTCGTACTAGTGTGGCCTCTAGTAGAGGCTGAGCAACCTTCTTGGCCTATTTGCTGATGGAATTCCTGACAATATCAACATACGAGGCATAAAACTCCCAGACTATATCCTCGTTGTATGTCCCTGGGATTCGTTCCATCCACTCACATATGTACCGTTGGAAGAGCTCTTCGATGACTGGTGTTGTGTGGAGGCTACCTGTGAGAACCCGACGCTCATTAGTTACTAGTCTGGCCATTTTGTCATGTTTATTCAGTTCAGCATGCGAGCATCGGTGTATATATAGTATTGGCCCTCTACGCACCACATGTTTGGCTTCGTAGCAACTGATGTAGTATCAGAATTAGGGAGGGCTTGAAATATCTCCCGTGCTATCATCCTCGGAGAAAGAGGCAGTGTTGCCGCTAAGGCTGGAACGGAACTGCTACTCTGAGCCAACCTGTGATTCGATCGGTGTGGTCCCCTCCTCAGACTGGGGGGCAGTGACCTCATTGGAGCTCACCTGTTGGGCTTTTTTTAGAGTAGTGCGGGGAGCAGTAGGGAAGGTCCTGGTGGCTGGAAAAATGTCCTCCTCGTCAGTATTCGTATCGATCATACGTCAAGAAGGAGCTACAAATTTGGACTTGCCCTTTGCGGCGTAGGTGGGAGCTTGCTTAGGAGCCATAGTACATGTGAAAGCTTAATTAGTATAAAAAAAAGCTAATAAAACACATGGAAGAATTTTAGAACAAGAATTGGACCCAAACAAAAACTCAAAAAAATTCTGGACAGTAATTGAATTGTCGACCCACGGAAGGTGAATTGTCGACCCACGAAAGGTATCTACAGTCCGTCGATGGAACGACGATCCATGGGTCCCCTCCATAGGTCAGAGTACCCAAAATTGAGTCTCTGATATGGGAACCACGGATGTGCAGAACGGTCCATCGATCAAAAGATGGACCATAGTCCACACCATGGTTCAACACTTAAACTGATTTTGTGTGCGACTAATTTACGATCCCCTTCCTACGGACCGTAGGTTGACCTACGATCCGTGGATGAGGCCTGTGAATCAGTGTTGTACCAGGCATCACTTGTGAACTCTCAAACAACCCATATTTTCAACAATCATTCATTCAACCTAGATCTAATCATGCTTTTCAACACAATATATGGTAGTTTATCATCCTTAGGGTTCCGATTACACATAATTCAATTTTTTAACCGATCAAACTACAAACCCCAAGTCAAAACTTCTAATTAGACCTTTTAACTTGAATTAGTTGATTTGAATTAACTACACACTCACATACCATCATACCAAGGGTGTTTCTAACTTATAATTTAACATTCAAATATAAGACTAACAACCCAAGGTCAAGTTCATCGATGTGATTTCAATTGAAACAATGAAGTGATTCAAAGTTTGGGAGAAATTTGTTTACCTAACAAGTAATCACCGATGATGAATGTGTGTTTCAATGAATTCCGTGACCCTTTTCTAGCCTTTTGACACCGAACTCGGACTGTGGCATCGTTGGGGAAGAAGAATGGAAGTGGGGATTGATTTAGGAGAGAAGAGGGAGATATGGGATGTGGGAGTGATGAAAATGAGTGTTTGGGGGTTAATTATGGGGGATTATGAGGGAAATGATAGGTTGTAACGATTGGGGAGAAAATATGGTAGGGGGAATGGTTTAAAAATGAAGGGTTTTAATAAAAAGAGGGTCCGGGTTGGGTTAACAGAAACCCTAAGTTGGACCCACGAGACCCCGTCGACGGTGCGTGGGTTGACCTATGGACCGTGGGTAGGTCACTCTAATACTTAGAAAATTTTGGGAACTTACGTGGGATCTACGGACGCCATTCACGATCCGTGGATGGACCAATGAACCGTCGATGGGGTCCGTAGAACATTGCACAACTGTTTTTCTTTAGATTTTGCCTTTTGTCCCTACACACGTAGCAACCATTAAGACTTTCTTTTTACATTTTCTGGACACTTTTTAGACACGGACCCTATTTTATATCTAGCCAACACTAATACAAAAATAAAACACATATCTAATTAACTACAAAAATCAAAATAAAAGACAAAAAATCTTATATCGAAAAGAAAAACCTATAGTTGGCTAGATTGTATATCTTGGGTTGCCTCCCAAGCAACGCTTGATTTAACGTCGCAACACAACACATATCCCTTGATTACTCAGAATTCGTCAAAGTAATAGGCCTCAATCACTTATTGCACACTCTCTGATTTTCCACGTAGATTTTTAGCCGACCACATTGAACCTTGCCCCGTTCTTTTTCTCGAGCTCAACCACTCCATGCGGGGACACTAGGGTCACTCTGAATGGTCCGGTCCAATGGACTAGAGTCTTTCAGAAACCAGCGCAACGTTGAGTTAAACAACAACACCATATCACCACAAGCTAGTTTGCACTTTTCTGTCTTTTGATCATGGTACTTTTTCTCTTTGAGCAGGGCTTCACCTAATTTCTCCTCACTAGACAATTCAGCACCTTGTCCCACAAAGTGACTCACCACATATATTGATTTAAAATGACTTTCCGTCTTCATAGAACCACAGATGTTAAAGGTCACCTCCTCTTTATTCAGTCAGAACATCATCTTCCCTCTCTCCATATCGACTAAGGCACGCCCGGTAGCAAGGAATGGTCTCCCTTAGAGTCCCAGGCAGCGGCGCCAAATTTGATACGCTCAAATTACACCTCTATTAAAGAATTATAAGCGATCGTCATCAAATAAAGAACCCAACTTATAGGTTGGGGTCGATCCCACGAGGAATATGGTTAATACTTAAACTTAACTCGCTATTATATCCTTTTAGTTAAACTATTTTTGAGACAAGTAAATAAAATTGGGGGTTTTGTAATCAAATAACCGATTGTTAATCAAGTAACAAGTGAACAAGATTCAAACTTTAACTTATCAATACGAGATAGAAACTATGGTGTATGTGTTCACCGCAAGCTCTTAACGCGGTAATCCTAATAATAGTAATCCTTTTCCTAATGTTTTACATGCAAAGTTGGTAAGTTAGGTATCCCTAAGTGATTGGTCCTCCAAATAGGGAATTTCAGTACGTACCTTGCTTCGGCTACGAGTGTATATTTTACTAACCCTTACCTTTACCTCAAATTAGACATCACAACAATGTATGTCTTAGTTTTCACCCTCGTACCAATTGACATTAGACTATTAGATAACATCCATTAAATCTCTGTTGTTAATTCTTTTCTCATTCATTACCTCCTTGGTCCGACAAGTAGGAACAAGATGAGTTCTAACGTTTGCAGCCGTTAAAAATACTTCTAAGTGAAAGAATTACCAATACATGCATAAACACTATTCAAGAATTACTTAATTATTATTCATACGTTGTTAATTGCTCATGGTTCCCACAACCCTAGTTGTGGATTTAGCAACTCATGCTTGAAAGAACACAATCCATGCTTTGATAAAAAAAATCATGAACTTACGATTAGAGTAGAAGAAACCCAAAATATCAAATTGAATATCAAAGTGAAAATCTTATAAACCGAAATCCGGAAATCAAATTGCTAAAAGTTTGCAAGTTAATTCCCAAAGAAACACAAAAACTAAAAGTATACAATGTTGTCTAACCCCCAAAACCGAGGTTTATAACTCCTATTTATAGAAAACATGTCCTAAATAAAAAGGAAACAAAATAAGGAAATAATAGGCAGGGATGCAGTTTCAGTTGACGCTTCGACCTACGGACCATGGGTCGACCTACGGTCCGTAGGTCCCCTCCGTGGTTCAACGCTTAGAAAATTTTATCAGGTACTGGAACCTTCAACTTTCTAATCTTTATCCACGGTTGTGCAGGACGGACTGTGGGTCGACCTATGGTTCGTCGTCTTACTTTGTGGTTCCACACTTGTCAGACTTCCCGGATAGTCCACCTACGATACACCACCTACGGTTCGTGGACTTAGCTATGATCCGCCCTGGAAATCCATGGTTTGAGTTACTGAAACTCATCTCCTAGGCCATAATCTACGACTGCCCATCCACGGTTCGTCAATGGACCTACGACCCATGGATGGCACCGTTGGTGGCTACTTTAGCGAATTTCAGATCGCATCTTCATCAACCTCATCTAAGCCTATTTCCTGCAAACAATAGACACAAAATATTAATTCTAATACATTATGGCCTTAGGAACACACAACTTCTAAGTGAAATGCATCAAAAATACCGTAAACTCATGGTATATCAATATCAAAATCATGTTTGGCGTGTGGGTAAATGAACCCAATACTATAGAAACTTACATACCTCATAGGGATCAAACCCATGGCGAAAATCCGCAACAAAACTCAAGAACCCCAACGAACGCCTTGATCCTCTCATCTTTTCTCCTTTTTTCTCTTCTTTTCTCTTCTTGAACTCTCAACTAAAACCCTAGGCGTATATTAGGATTAAAAAACTGAACCTAATAGATTAGACCCTTACAACCTTACTAAAAATGAATTAAATCTGATTTGGTAAGGAAAATACCAAAATTCCCCACACTATTTTCGAGTAACTTTCCCTAACTAGACAGCCTGACGTCAAAAGAGCATATCTCGCTCATCCAACCTCGACACTTAGCAAACTCGTCAGAGTTGGAAAGATAATTCAAAGACCTTTGATTTTCCATCTTATGGCACACCTAACTCATCATGTACTAAGAGTTATGGTTGTTTGGAGTTGACCCAAATCTTAGAAGAACTTAGGAATGACTTGAACGAATTTCCTTTAATTCTTTTTGGAACTCAAGGTTCTATATCTAGTGACTTAAACACTTAAGAAAATTTAATTTTTTTGGTAAAATCCTACTCACAATGAAGGATGGTTCGATTCTTAGATAATTTTTTTTTGTGGGGAGTTACAATATCTCCCCCTTGGGATCATTCATCCTCGAATCACGACTAGACTGGGTATGGAATGGGGTTAATCTTACCAAGGTCTGATTCTAATGGTATGCTTTCACTATATTCAAGCTTACCAAGGTCTGATTCTAATGGTATGCTTTCACTATATTCAACCTCAATTTCTCACCTACTCTATGTCGGGTCTTCTAGTTCAAATCTCAAGACAACATCATCACCACCACTTAGATTACTAAATCTCGTAGCTCATGCTACCTTTTCAGGTGAAAATACTACTAAAGCTCTAAACATACTTTCTCATAAGTATCTCCATTGAAACAAGGCTTAGAGAAGAGAGTACAACTTGATTTTAGCTCAAACGCATGATTCACGTGAATATGTGGGCATTCCTCTTAAACTCAAAACTTAACTCACTCATGGTCTTCTATCAAACCCCTCTGGAGTCTCATGACTTCCTCAAGATTTTATAAAGAGTAACTCATTTATAAAGAACTGACTTTGCTTTTCAGCCACTTCTAGTATGGTGGTAGTCGAATAGATATGAGAACGCACGAGTTAGAATAAGTCTCAATGACATAGCTTTATTGCATGATTTAGAGTATGAAAGAAGAGAAACTTTTCCTAAATGTTTGTAGTCACTTATTTATAGAAGTAGGGCCCTCACAATAATAAATTAGATCTGACTTGACACGTCTTCATAGACACCCTAGGACTCTTGAACTTTGTGCTCTGATACCAAGTTTGTCACGAATCGAGTCTACACCATGGACGTGGCCGGCATTGAGAACCATTGATGGCCACAAGCGAAGACTCATCCTGGCTGACTACAAGCGGAAGACTAACTCAAGCGTACAAAAGCTTAAAAACTAAATAAAATTCACGAAACTTAATTACATTACTTTTAATCAAATGATTTACTCTAAATATAAATAGAATATTCAACTAGCTAACAATAGGCAACTCAAGTCTTTAAAACTTTTAATAAGATAAATGAAACAGACTTCTTAAATTCTATTGTCTATCTGTGAATCCTCTAACTGACAAAGATTGAAGTCAAGACAAAACCCACGACATCCTAACAACTGGTATAACTGAAAGTACAAGTGGTACCCTCCAAAAGCACGGAGGCTCACTATAGCTAACTCGAACTCCATGTGGTATCAACGAAGCGTCTGTTGATGATCCTGATTACCTTGCATCATGAAACCACGCTGGTCAAATGGCTCAGTACATGGAATGTACGAGCATGTAAGGGAAACTCTAAAGCATAACATAAGCTTGAACTTGATTAAAAGGATACATACTTACCTCTTCTGAACTCACTCAATTAAACTCAACTCAGAAATAATATACTCAACTTAAAGATACGATTTCAAATTAGTTAAATAAGGCTCAACTCAATAATAAGGCACTCGACTCTTTGGTACTCAAACTCTGGATACTCAACTCTGAATACTCAACTCAATATAGAGCAACAATAAGAAAGGCAATATATGGAAAACTTTTAAAGCAGTAAAAAGCAACTAAAAGTATTTAAGAATACAATATACTCAGTTTGTATGCAAGGATAAAATATAAACTCTATTTTTATATGAAAATAAAATATAAACTCTGTGTATATAAGAATACAAAATATCTTTGTGGAGTTTCTCTAACCAACAACCATAACTTATGAGCTATGTGATGACACAACGTTTTGCCTCACGCTGCCAGGGAAGTCCTATACATTGACTGGGGTATAGAACCTATCTACTAAGTGGATCCACTGGTCTTTTAAACAAAGCACTAAGGAATCATCTAAAAAGTATGACCCTTTTCTACCCACACTGGCTACATGGTTTATGGGGGTTATGAGTTGTTTTAACTCTCCCACATATCGGTGCTCAATGCTACTCCCAAAATATAACTAGCTCATATGTTTAAAAACATAAATCTTTCTATAGTTTGAGATAATTACTCAAAAACTAGCCCAAAGTCTCTCTTGGAATTCAGTATTTCCTCTCTTGCTTAAATGTGAAAGCATTTACTCTTTACTTAAAAACTAGCTCAAAGGCTCTTTTGGAAATCAGAGTTTCCTCTCTTGCTCAAATGTGAAAACATTTAGTCTTTGGGAATACATAATTCCCATATACTCTTTTGAAGAAAATGAACTTCATTCGTTACTCTTTACTCAACTCCAAACTAAAGTCTTAAAACAAGTTTAAAGCATTTGTAAAAGACTACTTAAAATAGAGTTCATGTTGAATTATGGACGTGAACGACTCAATTTAAGGTTTTCAATAACCATACATAGAACTCAATAATTGGAACTCAAGAATTTCAATAATACTACTCATTTCAAGAATACTCAACTCAGAGAGTTCATGCGGAAATATAACCATGAACTACTCAACTCAAGGACTCAAAGATATTTCTCATCTCAAGATTGATCGACTTATAGGGTTCATGCAGAGTTATGAGCATGAACTACTCAACTCAAGGACTTCATGGGTAACATGTAATAGTCTCGTGATTAGGAATATAATATCAAATAGGTTCGGAACTCAATACTCATGACTTAGTACTTCAAGGTACTACTCCTCTCAAAGATACTCAACTTATGGAGTTCATGTGGAATTTATGGGCACGAAAGACTCGACTCGAGGGTTTACATAACAACATTGAACTCATGTATATAAATCTTCCCATTCTCATACTTACTTTCTCAAAACTTAGTTCAAACCGATAGTTGATCTCAAAGGATTCAGAATTAAACTCAAAAGTTTTCTTGAACTCTACTCTTAACTCTTTCTTGAATGTAAATTATGAATTCAAGAGTTATGGTTCATGATATGAAGGATCTTGTGACAATAAAGTAGACTCATTAATACATTCTCCTCACTCTCATTCTCACTTACTTGAGTCTTGAAATAAGTTATTGGAAATGGTAGAAGACTCCTCAAAAAGACTTAAAGGGACTTTGTCAAAATGTTAGGAAGAACTCTCAAAACTTAACCCTTAACTGTACCTTGAATTTGAATTAGTTATGATAATTTTAGGAATTATTTCTAGGTGTTTAGAAGTATCTTAGAGTGTTTAGAATCGATAGGGCTTGAAGGTACCCTTTTAAAGGACTCAAACGGGCGAAACGAAGTAGAAGGGGTGGGGGTAGGCGACCCTGGTGCACTGAGTGGCGCGGGGTGCCAGCCCTTTACCTATAGAGGAGTGGTTGGGGCCCTCTGGCTTGCGTGGGGTGCCAAGCCCCAACCCAAAAAATGCCGACGACTTTCTTTGCTCGTTTTCTCACCCTATTTCGCCTAGATTTAAATGGTTTCTTGCCCAATCACTTGGATTCGATTTCTTAACATAATTACACACTAATATACTCAATAAAACATTAAAAACACTCACTTTCATCTCAATAAATCATCAAAACCCCAACAAAACAAGTTTTAGAATGAAACCTCAAGAACATTTATCAAGAACTTAAATCTTTCAATCTGTATACACGAATTCGAATATGAAAATCATGTTTGGCGTGTGGGTGTATGAACCCAACACTATGGAAACTTACATACCTATTAGATATCAAACCAATGACGAAAATCCACAACAAAACTAAAAAACCTCGATGAACGCTTTGATCCTCTCCTCTTTTCTCTTCTTTTTTCTTTTTGAACTCTCAACTAAAACCCTAGGCGTATATTAGGATTATAAAACTGAAACTAATAGTATTAGACCCTTTAAACCTTAATAAAATGGAATTAAATCTGATTTGGTAAGGAAAAGACCAAAATACCCCTCACTATTTTCGGGTGACTTTCCTTAAATAGACAGCTTGACTTCAAAAGGGCATATCTCACTCATCCAACCTCAAAACTTAGCAAACTCGATGGCGTTGGAAATATAATTCAAAGACCTTTAATTTTACATCTAATGTAATACCTAAATCATCCTGTACTGCGATTTATGGTTGTTTGAAGTTACCCTGAATCTTAGGAATGACTTGAACGAATTCCCTTTAATTCTTTTTGGAACTTAAGGTGCTATATATAGTGACCTTAACACTTAAGAAAATTTAAATTTCTCGGTAAATCCTACTCACAATAAAGGATAGTTTGAGCCTTAGCTCAAAATTGTTTTCTAGGGTGTTACAATATCTCCCCCTTGGGATCATTCATCCTGGAATGACGACTGTACTAGGTTTGGAATGTGGTTACTCTTCCTAAGGTCTGATTCTATTGGTACACTTTCACTATATTCAAGCTTAACCCCAAATCCTTAGGTTGGGTTTTATACCTCTCTAGAGGGAATCTCTTCCCAAGACTATACTCCTTACCACCACATTTAAGCTTAGTACTCTAACAGCTTCATGGACTTCTACTAACCAACTCCTTCAGATCCAACTAAGGGATCTCATTTAACTATTTTACATAGTAAAACCTCATCCTCCTTTTTTATAACATTTTATGGAATTATCACACCATCATCATCACGATAAAATCATTAACCTTCCCCTTTTAACATCACTTCACTGCTAAAAGTCCTCTAAAAAGATATCTCCCATACTCTTTGGGACTCATTACTATCTTATTCTCAAATACTTGACTTGATTTCTCATCTCGTCATCTCCCTCTTAGGTCTAAAGCTGACATTTGAAAGCTTTGGAGCTATCCCATTATTATTAACTGGTCTACATCCCTTTTTACTCTAACACTCGGGAGAAGCTTATCTCATGACTACCAAACTCTCCATAAGCAAGTACTAAGACTTCTTTCTAAGGTGTTTATGTTAACCTCTTTTGATTACATACCCTCTAGATACACCTCGTAATGCTCTTTTTACTCTTGTGACTTAGACAAACTTCACTGCCCTTATCAAGAGGTCTAGGGTATCTCACTTGTACCACTCATATTTATTGCATCTAATCACCTCAATTCCTCACCTATTTTATGTCAGGTCTTCTAGTTCAAATCTCAAGACAACATCATCACTCTAACTTAGATTACTAAATCTCTGCATACTATTCTATTAACTTAAGGGGCACTCTTTACTATTACTGCTCATAATCTCGTAGCTCATGCTACCTTTTCGGGTGAAAATACTACCCAAGCTCTAAACATAGTTTCTCATAAGGATCTCAACTGAAACAAGGCTTAGAGAAGAGAGAACAACTCGATTTTAGCTCAAACGCACGATTCACATGAATATGGGTGCATTCCTCTTAAACTCAACACTTAACTAACTCATGGGCTTCTCTCAAGCCCCTCTGGAGTCTAATGACTTCCTCAAGATGTTGCTAAGAGTAACTCATTAATAAAGAACTGGCTTTGCTTTTGAACCACCTCTTGTATGGTGGTAGTCGAATGGATATGAGAATGCACGAGTTAGAATAAGTCTCTATGACATAACTCTATTGCACGATTTATAGTATGAAAGAAGGTTAACTTTTCCTAAATGTTTGTAGTCAATTATTTATAGAAGTGGGTCCCTCACAACCATAAGTAAGATCCTACTTCACACGGCTTCATAGACACCCTAGGACTCTTGAACTCTATGCTCTGATACCAAGTTTGTCACGACCTAAGTCTACACCCTGGACGTGGTCGGCACTCGAGAACAATTGTTTGTCCCAAGCAAAGCCTCATCCTGGCTGACTACAAGCAGAAGACTAACTCAAGCGTACAAAAGCTCAAAAACTGAATAAAGTTCATGAAACTTAATAACAAAGCTTTTACTCAAATGATTTACTCTGAATATAAATAGAATATTCAACTAGCCAACAATAGGCAACTCAAGTCTTTAAAACATTTAATCAGATAAATGAAACAGACTTCTCAAACTCTATTGTCTATCTATTAAGTCTCTAACTGACAAAGATAGAAGTCGGGACAAGACCCACGACATCCTAACAAGTGGTATAACTGAAAGTACAAGTGCTACCCTCCGAAAGCAAAGAGGCTCACCATAGCTAACTCGAACTCCATGTGAAATCAACGAAGCGTATGTTGATGATCCTGAATACATGTATACGCATCATGAAATGATGCAGGTCAAATGGCTCAGTATATGGAATAAACGAGAATGTAAGGGGAATTCTAAAGCTTAACATAAGCTTGAACTTGATAAAAAGGAAACATACTTACCTTTTCTCAACTCACTCAACTAAATTCAACTCAGAAATAAGATACTCAACTCAAAGATAAGATATTCAAATCAGTGAAATAAAGCTCAAATCAATAATAAAACACTTGACTCATGGTACTCAAACTATGGATACTTAACTCAACATAAAGCAACAATAAGACATGAATATGGAAAGCTTTTAAAATAGTAGAAAGCAACTCAATGTATTTAAGAATACATTATACTCAATTTGTATGCAAGGATACAATATAAAATCTGTTTGTATATAAAAATACAAAATAAACTCAGTGTATATCAGTATACAAATTATCTCTGTGGAAGCTTTGCTAACTGACAACCATCACTTATGAGCTATGTGATGATACAACATTTTACCCCACGCTGCCAGGGCCGTCCTATACATTGTCGGGGGTATAAAACCTAACTACTAAGTAGATCCACTGGTCTATTCTAAAAATCTCTAAGGATTCATCTAAAAAGTATGACCATTTTCTACCCACGTTGGCTACATGGTTTATGGGAATTGTGAGTTGTTGAATTCTCCCTCATATCGGTTCTGAATACTACTCCCAAAATGTAACTAGCTCATATGTTTAAAAACATAACTCTTTCTATAGTTTGAGATAATTACTCAAAAACTAGCCCAAAATCTCTCTTGGAAATCGGTGTTTCCTCTATTGCTTAAATGAGAAAGCATTTACTCTTTACTGAAAAACTAGCTCAAAGGCTCTTTTGGAAATCGGAGTTTCCTCTCTTGCTTAAATGTGAAAACATTTACTCTTTGGTAATACATAGTTACCATATACTCCTTTGAAGAAAATGAACGTCATTCGTTACTCTTTACTCAACTCCAAACTCAAGTCTTAAAACAAGTTTAAAATATTTGTAAAATACTTCTTAAAATAGGGTTATGCCGAATTATGGACGTGAACGACTCAATTAAAGATTTTCAATAACCATAGATAGAACTCAATACTTGGAACTCAAGAACTTCAATGATACTACTCATTTCAAGAATGCTTAACACAGAGGGTTCATGCAGAATTATGAGCATGAACTACTCAACTCAAGGACTCAAAGATACTTCTAATCTCAAGACTGATCGACTTATAGAGATCATGCAGAGTTATGGGCATGAACTACTTAGCTCAAGGACTTCATGGGTACCATGTAATAGTCCCATGATTAGGAATATGATCTCAAATAAGTTAGAACTCAATACTCATGACTTATAATTTGAAGGTACTACTCCTCTCAAAGATACTCAACTTATGGAGTTCATGCGGAATTTATGGGCATGAACGACTCAACTCAAGGTTTTACATAACAACATGGAACTCATGTGTACAACTATTCCCATTCTCATACTTACTTTCTCAAAACTTAGTTCAAATCGATAGTTGATATCAAATGATTCACAATTAAACTCAAAAGCTTTCTTGAACTCTACTCTTAACTCTTTCTTGAATGTGAATTATGAATTCAAGAGTTATGGTTCATGATATGAAGGATCTTGTGATTATAAAGTAGACTCATGAATACATTCTCCTAACTCTCATGCTCATTTACTTGAGTCTTGAAACAAGTTATTGGAAATTGTAAAAAACTTCTCAAAAAGACTTAAAAGGACTTTCTCAAAATGTTCAGAAGAACTCCCAAAACTTACCCTTAACTCTACCTTGAATTTGAATTATGAATTCAAGGTTATGATAATGTTAGTAATTATTTCTAGGTATTTATAAGTAGCTTATAATGTTTAGAATCGATAGGGCTTCAAGGTACCCTTTTAAAGGACTCAAACGGGTGACACAATGGAGAAAGGGTGGGGGAAGGCAACCCTGGCACACTGAGGTGCGCGGGGCACCATCCCTCTACCTACAGAGGAGTGGTTGAGGCGCTCTGGATGGCGTGGGGCGCCAGGCCCCAACCCAGAAAACACCAACGACTTTCTTTGCTTGTTTTCTCACCCTATTTCGCCTAGATTCGAACGGTTTCATCCCCAATCACTTGGATTCGATTTCTTAACATAAGCACACACTAATATACTCAATACAACCCTCAAAACACCCACTTTTATCTCAATAAATCATTAAAACCCCAACAAAACAAGTTTTAGAATGCAACCTCAAGAACACTCATCAAGAACTTAAATCTTTCAATCTTTATGGACGAATTCAAATATGAAAATCATGTTTGGCATATGGGTGAATGAAACCAACACTATGAAAACTTACATACCTATTAAGAATCCAACCCATGGCGAAAATTTGCAACAAAACTCAAGAACCTCGACGAACACCTTCATCCTCTCCTCTTTTCTCCTCTATTATCTTCTTTTTTTCTTCTTGAACTCTCACCTAAAACCCTAGGCGTATATTAGGATTATAAAACTGAACCTAATAGGATTAGACCCTTAAAATCTTACTAAAAATGAATGAAATCTGATTTAATAAGAAAAAGACCAAAATACCCCTCACTATTTTCGGGTAACTTTCCTTAACTAGACAGCCTGACATCAAAAAGACTTATCTCACTCATCCGATTCAAAACTTAGTAAACTCGGTCGCGTTGGAAAGATAATTCAAATACCTTTCATTTTTCATCTTATGGAACACCTAACTCATCTTGTACTGATAGTTATGGTTGTTTGAAGTTGACCCAAATCTTAGAAGAACTTAGGAATGACTTGAACAAATTCCCTTTAATTCATTTTGGAACTCAAGGTGCTATATCTAGTGACCTTAACACTTAAGAAAATTTAATTTCCTCGGTGAAATCCTACTCACAAGGAAGGATGGTTTGAGTCATAGCTCAAAAATAAATTTCGAGGTATTACAATATCTCCCCCTTGGAACCATTCGTCCTCGAATGACGACTGGACTGGGTATGGAATGGGGTTACTCTTACCAAGGTCTGATTCTAATGGTACGCTTTTACTATATTCAAGTTTAACCAAAATCCTAATGTTTGGGTCCTATACTTCTCTGTTGGGAATCTCATCCCAAGACTATTACTCCTTACCACCACATTCAAGCTTAGTACTCTAACAACTCCATGGACTGCTACTAATTAACTCCTTCGGATCCAACTAAGGGCTCTTATTTAACTATTTCTCATACTAAAACCCCATCCTCCTCGTTTATAACCTTTGACGGAATTATCACACCATCATCATCACGATAAGATCATTAGACTTCTCCTTTTAACATCACTTCACTGCTAAAAGTGCTCTCAAACGATATCTCCCATACTCTTTGGGACTCATTACTAACTTATTCTCAAACACTTGACTTGATTTCCCATCTCGTCATCTCCCTCTTAGGTCTAAAGCTGACACTTGAAAGCTATGGACCTATCCCATTATCATTAACTGGTCTACATCCTTTTTTACTCTACCGAACTCTCCATAAGCAGGTACTAAGACTTCTTTCTAAGGTGTTTTTGTTAACCTCTTCTGATTACATACCCTCTCGATACACCTTGTAATGCTCTTTTTACTCTTCTGACTTGGCCACACTTCACTTCCCTTAGGGTATCTCACTTGTACCACTCATATTTATTGCAGCTAATCACCTCAATTTCTCACCTACTCTATGTCAGGTCTTCTAGTTCAAATTTGAAGACAACATCATCACCACTACTTAGATTTCTAAATCTCTGCATACTATTCTCTTTACTTAAGGGACACTCTTTACTACTACTGTTCATAATCTCGTAGCTCATGCTACCTTTTCGGGTGAAAATACTACAAAAGCTCTAAACATACTTTCTCATAAGTATCTCCATTGAAACAAGGCTTAGAGAAGAGAGTATAACTCGATTTTAGCTCAAACGCACAATTCACATGAATATGGGTGCATTCCTCTTAAAATCAATGCTTAACTCACTTATGGGCTTCTCTCAAGCCCCTTTGGAGTCTCATGACTTCCTCAAGATTTTGCTAAGAGTAACTCATTGATAAAGAACTGACTTTGCTTTTCAACCACCTCTAGTATGGGTGTAATCGAATGGATATGAGAACGCTCGAGTTAGAATAAGTCCTTATGACATAGCTCTATTGCATGATTTAGAGTATGAAAGAAGAAACACTTTTCCTAAATGTTTGTAGTCACTTATTTATAGAAGTGGGGCCCTCAAAACCACAAATAAGATCGTACTTGACATGGCTTCATAGACACCCTAGGACTCTTGAACTCTGTGCTCTGATACCAAGTTTGTCATGACATGAGTCCACACCCTGGATGTGGCGGGCACTCGAGAATCATTATTGGTCCCAAGAAAAGCCTCATCATGGCTGACTACAAGCGGAAGACTAACTCAAGAGTACAAAAGCTTAAAACCTTAATAAAATTCATGAAACTTAATAAAAATCTTTTACTCAATTGATTTAATCTGAATATAAATAGAATATTAAACATGCCAACAATAGGCAACTCAAGTCTTTAAATCATTTAATAAGATAAATGAAATAGACTTCTCAAACTCTACTGTCTATGTATGAAGCCTATAACTAACAAAAATGGAAGTAGGGACAAAACCTACGCCATCCTAACAACTGGTATAACTGAAAGTACAGGCGCTACCCTCTGAAAGCAAGGAGGCTCACCATAGCTAACTCGAACTCCGTGTGGTATCAACAAAGCATCTGCTGATGATCCTGAATACTTGTATCTGCATCATGAAATGATGCAGGCCAAATGGCTCAGTACATGAAATGTACAAACATGTAAGGGGAATTCTAAAGCATAACATAAGCTTGAACTTGATAAAAAAGAAACATACTTACCTCTTCTCAACTCACTCCACTAAACTCAATTAAAAAATGAGATACTTAACTCAAAGATAAGATATTCAAATCAGTAAAATAAGGCTAAAATCAATAATAAGACACTCGACTATTGGTACTCAAACTCTAGATACTCAACTCTGAATGCTTAACTCAATATAAAGCAACAATAAGAGATGAAATATAGGGAAAGCTTTTAAAATAGTAGAAAGCAACTCAATGTATTTAAGAATACAATATACTCAGTTTGTATGAAAGGATACAATATAAATTCTGTTTGTATATGAAAATACAAAATAAACTCTGTGTATATAAGAATACACAATATCTTTGTGGGATTTCTCTAACCGACAACCATCACTTATGAGCTATATGATGATACATCGTTTTGCCTCACACTGCTAGGGTCGTTCTATACCTTGCCGTGTGTATAAAACCTAACTACTAAGTTAATCCACTAGTCTATGTTAAATAGCACTAAGGAATCATATAAAAAGTTTGACCCTTTTCTACCCACGTTAGCTACATGGTTTATGGGGGATGTTAGTTGTCTAAACTCTCCCCCATATCGGTGCTCAATCCTACTCCCCAAATGTAACTAGCTCATATGTTTAAAAACATAAATCTTTCTATAATTTTAGATAATTACTCAAAAACTAGCCCAAAGGCTCACTTGAAAATAAGTGTTTCCTCTCTTGCTTAAATGTGAAAGCATTTACTCCTTACTGAAAAACTAGCTCAGAGGCTTTTTTGGAAATCAGAGTTTTCTCTCTTGCTTCAATGTGAAAACATTTACTCTTTGGGAATACATAGTTCCCATATACTCTTTTTAAGAAAATGAACTTCATCTATTACTCTTTACTCAACTCCAAACTCAAGTCTTAAAACAAGCTTAAAGCATTTGTAAAAGATTTCTTAAAAAAGGGTTCATGCCGAATTATGGACGTGAACGACTCAATTCAACATTTTCAATAACCATAGATTGAACTCAATACTTGGAACTCAAGAACTATAATGATACTACTCATTTCAAAAAGGCTCAACTCAGAGGGTTTATGCGGAATTATGAGCATGAACTACTCATCTCAAGGACTCAAAGATACTTCTCATCTCAAGAATTATCGACTTATAGGGTTCATGCGGTGTTATGAGCATGAACTACTCAACTCAAGGACTTCATGGGTAACATGTAATAGTCCCATGATTAGGAATATGATCTCAAATAAGTTAGAACTCAATACTCATGACTTATAATTTGAAGGTACTACTTCTCTCAAAGATACTCAACTTATGGAGTTCATGCGGAATTTATGGGCATGAATGACTCAACTCGAGGTTTTACATAACAACATGGAACTCATGTGTACAACTATTACCATTCTCATACTTACTTTCTCAAAACTTAGTTCAAATCGATAGTTGATCTCAAATGATTCACAATTAAACTCAAAAGCTTTCTTGAACTCTACTCTTAAC
Source organism: Solanum chiquidenum (assembly GCA_029582725.1). Classification (NCBI taxonomy): domain Eukaryota; kingdom Viridiplantae; phylum Streptophyta; class Magnoliopsida; order Solanales; family Solanaceae; genus Solanum; species Solanum chiquidenum. The sequence continues at coordinate 13,707 of JAJOOS010000661.1, read as the reverse complement.
TCTTTCTTGAATGTGAATTATGAATTCAAAAGTTATGGTCCATGATATGAAGGATCTTGTGATTATAAAGTAGACTCATGAATACATTCTCCTAACTCTCATGCTCATTTACTCGAGTCTTGAAACAAGTTATTGGAAATTGTAAAAAACTTCTCAAAAAGACTTAAAAGGGACTTTCTCAAAATGTTCAGAAGAACTCCCAAAACTTACCCTTAAATCTACCTTGAATTTGAATTATGAATTCAAGGTTATGATCATGTTGGTAATGATTTCTAGGTATTTATAAGTAGCTTATAATGTTTAGAATTGATAGGGCTCAAGGTACCCTTTTAAAGGACTCAAACGGGCGACACAATGGAAAAAGGGTGGGGGAAGGTGACCCTGGAGCACTGAGTGGCGCGGAGCACCATCCCTCTACCTGCAGAGGAGTGGTTGGGGTGCTCTGGCTGGCGTGGGGAACCAGGCCCCAACCCAAAAAATGCCGACGACTTTCTTTGCTCATTTTATCACCCTATTTCGCCTTCATATGAATGATTTCTTCCCCAATCACTTGTATTCGATTTCTTAACTTAAGTACACTCTAATATAATCAATAAAATCCTCAAAACACTCACTTTCATCTCAAGTAATCATCAAAACCCCAACAAAATAAGTTTTAGAATGAAACCTCACGAACACTTATCAAGAACTTAGATCTTTCAATCTTTATGGACGAATTCGTATATGAAAATCATGTTTGGCGTGTGGGTGAATGAAACAAACACTATGGAAACTTACATACCTCTTAGGGATCAAACCCATGGCAAAAATCCACAACAAAACTCAAGAACCTCGATGAACGCTTTGATCCTCTCCTCTTTTCTCCTGTTTTCTCTTCTTTTCTCTTCTTGAACTCTTAGCTAAAACTCTAGGCGTATATTAGGATTATAAAACTAACCCTAATAGGATTAGACCCTTAAAACCTTAATAAAAAATGAACTAAATCTGATTTGGTAAGGAAAAGACCAAAATACCCCTCACTATTTTCAGGTAACTTTCCTTAATTAGACAGCCTGACTTCGAAAGGGCATATCTCACTCATCCGACCTCAAAACTTAGCAAACTCAGTGGCGTTGGAAAGATAATTCAAAGACCTTTTATTTTTCATCTTATGTCACACCTAAATCATCCTGTTCTGAGAGTTATGGTCGAAGTTGTCTCAAAATTTAGAAGAACTTAGGAATGACTTAAACGAATTCCCTTTAATTCTTTGTGGAACTCAAGGTGATATATCTAGTGACCTTAACACTTCAGAAAAATTCAATTCCTTGGTAAAATCCTACTCACAACGAAGGATGTTTTGAGTCTTAGCTCAAAATCTTTTTTCGGGGTGTTACATTTATAATCTTCCATCTTTAATTCGTTTTAGCTCTAAATTTCTTCATTTGTTCACCAATTTACTTCTACTATTAAAATACACTATTTAGCACAATTCATAAAATTTATGCTCAAAAAGGACAAATAAAAATACTAAATGTGAGACACATAATGATAAAAAAAATAAAAAAATTGCCTCACATCAACACCCTACACTTAAACTTTTGCTCGTCCTCGAGCAAACATTAAAGCTCATCTCAAAAAATCAAATTGGGAATGTCATCACTTTGGTTGATACAAACAATTAGGCCATATATAAATTTTAAACCATCAAGTACAAGTTCCGCTCATTATGCAAGACATCCAAATTACACAACAAACCTCTAACCTCCTAACCTCAAGGAAGGACTTTGAACTCATCAAATTTAAGCTTGTTCGCTACTCTCATTAAAGAAATTTAATAAAATCGCCTATCTATCATGAAACAAGTGCCCTCACAAAAAGAAATAGTCCACACACTCAATTCAAAAGATTGAATATAAATTAAGGACTTCATATCAAGAACAACTCTCACACTCACAAAGAAAATTCACATGTATGCATAAAGAACCATATGCTTGCCCATTATGTACATCAACACTAATTAAGCATGCTCGAATAGAATCAAATAGGACTTTAACGGATTGTAATGTAGGCTAGGGTACGGGTAGGAAAACTATATAATAGTGACTTACACTTCCTTAAGCATTTTGCATTTTAAGACTTATTCACCTATTATTTTCTTTTCTTTATTTTCAGCCCTCTCTTCAACAATTATTTGACAAGTAATTAATTCTCATCATCTCAAGAATGCTTCAATCACATTTTTTTCAAAGAATTTGTTTTTTCATAGGATTTTTTTCATGTCACATTCTTTTGTTCTTCTCTTTTTTTCATCACATTCTTTCAAAGAGAGCTTTTTAATAACTTTGTAGCTATAATTGATTACCTTTTTCACTCAACAGTCCTTTTTTCTTCAGAATTAATAATTAGAATAAGTCTATACTATAATGCTCAAGGAAGCAAGGTGTAAAAACTAGGGATTCAACAAAATAATTTACGGCAAAATATGGCTACCAACAAAAGGCTACAGGCTCAAAATGGCTAACTAGTGATACAATATCTGAAAAGACTAAAATTTACAAGACGAATCAAAGAAAGCCTATTACCATCTCCTAAACAAAGCAACACTTTTTATTTCGCTTCAATAACATGCAGGGCAAGTTTTAGACGAAGATGCAAAACATGGAATAAGCATATTCTCAACACACATGACACAAGTATCAATCAAGATGGATCAATTCCACTTCTAAGAGAGACAAGATCATAGCAAACTACAAAATAAAATAAGCTATATACAAAGTCACAACAAAGATCTTAGGTGTCAAAGAGTTTGCAATTTCCTTATCAATCAAGCATTCACAAGAAAGTACTACTCAAAAATTAGGCCTAAATAGCAATTATCACACCACTTAAAAGAGACTTTTCTTTTCTGTCAAAAAAAATTAAAAGAAAACTTATTCCTAAAAAATAAAAGACACTCGATTCAAAGGGACTATCCTAAGAAAAAGAACCAAAAACAAAAGACAAGGAACCCATCCTAAAAAATAAAAGACTCAATAAAACAGTAAACACTAGGAATTCATTCTTCCACACCACACTTAAGAAGATGATATGTCCCCAAAGCATCAAATAATGTTTTTTAGGTCAACGAGTGCTACAAGTGTTTGAAAATCAATAGTTTTGTTATGATTCTTGAGAGTTCTTTAAAATTTTGTGTTAAGAGAACCTACTTTTCTATTGTGTTTTGTTAATGGGTATTTCATTCTCCGGGCTAATCATCAGTCTATGATTTTTTTTATTTGTTAATGTATACATTTTTTCTACTATTTTTTCTAAAAGAGAAAAAATTACATTAACAATTTCCATATCTGCATTTTAGTTTTGATCATCTGAACTAAACATGGAAAGTTTCTTGATTATAGTGAAGTGGATCTCTGGTAATTCAATTTCAAGAAACTCATCCGCTACAAATTGTGACGAAGAGGGGCAAGAAGATTTTCAACAAAGAAGAACTTGCAGAAGATTAGTGCTTTAAATGTAATGATGGAGGAGAGCTCATGATTTGTGACTATGGACAAGTCCTTTTTCTAAAAAAACAATTTTATTTTTGGTATATTTGATGAAATAAACTAGAAAAGTGGTCTTCATTTGGAAACATTTTTATGATGACCATATTTCTAGTTTATTTCATCAAATATACCAATAATAAAATTGATTCTTTTAGCAAAAGGACTTGCCCATAGTCACAAATCATGAGCTCTCCTCCATTTTTACATTCAAAGCACCAATCTTCTACAAGTTCTTATTTGTTGAAAATCTTCTTGCCCCTCTTCGTCGCAATTTGTAGCAAATGAGTTTCTTGAAATTGAATTACTAGAGACCCACTTCACTATAATCAAGAAAATTCTCATGTTTAGTTCAGATGATCAAAACTAAAAGGCAGATATGGTAATTGTTAGTGTAATTATTTTCCTTTTAGAAAAAAATAGCATAAAAAATATACACATTAACAAACAAAGAAAATCAAAGCATGATGATTAGCCCGAAGAATGAAATACTTATTAACAAAACACAATAGAAAAGCAGGTTCTCTTAACACAAAATTCTGAATAAATACCAAGAATCATAAGAAAATTATAGATTTGCAAACAATTCTAGCATCCATTGACCTAAAAACATGAATGTCATTTTGATCAACTGAAATATGTCATAAAAATCAAAATAAGAAAAAAATCTGCATTACTAGTCCAACATAGATAGAAATCGCTACCTTCTTCAATAGAAAGCAAAATTTTTTTGCTTAGCGATAACATCAACCATAGAAGAGAGAATTGAGGGTAATAAAAAAAATTGGGGGTAACGAAAAAAGAGAGGATTGTTGAGTGTGTATCAGCAATTCATAAGTAACTGATTGTTGTATCCAAGAAAAGATTCCTCCAATCCAAGAAGTATACTTTGTTGAATTGGACTCTTCTATTAAAACCCCTTATTGTAAAAATCTTTCTATTTACATTACCCTCAATACTCTATTTTTTTGTTACCCCCAATTTTCTCTTCTTTTTTTCATTACCCCCAATTCACTTTTCTATGGTTGATGTCATATGGTTATAAACCTACGGGGGCACGCAGTTCTGGGACTATGAGGGTAGTGTACACTACAACATAATTGAAATATACTAGATAGCTTATATTTCTCACATGCTACTGAGAATGCAACATTTAAGTAATGATAATAAAACATTCGAAATATGAGTCATGCATAACTGTTTAAACTGACCTAGCAAGTGTAATTCATGAACTAAAGAAATCTACACAACTAAGGTTCTGAACTTCATGCAAGGATTAATCCACAATGTTATGAAACTATGATAAGGATACTATAACAGCTAAATCGCAACAATTATCTAAAGTTCTAGACACCCTAGGTCTAAACAAGAGATAGAGAATCAAGAATCTGAATGAATTCAAGGGACCTAGTGGATGAAAGGAATCCACTAGTGAAATCTCACATACCTGGTGATGAATCTCACGGAGAACTCTTTCGATTTCGGAGCTGAAACTGAAGAAAACTTGTTGCGTTCTTTGAGAGGGCTTGGTCGACTCTTTTCTCCTCTTTTGCTCTAAGTTTGATCAATTTTGGTGAATAAATCTCTTAGGGTAAGTTATGATTTAGTTACTGCACGCCCCGAGCCTGAACCCTGGACGTGGCTGGCACTCAAGAATTGTTGTTGGCCTCAAGTGAACCCTTGGCCTGTCTTACTTACTCAGCGGAAGACTTAAACAAAAGAAATAGTCTAAAAAGAAACTTGTGAAATAACTAAGAATGTCCTTAAGTAAACATTCAAACTTAACCAAAATGGCAACCTCAAGTCTCAAAACATAAGCCAATAATAAAGTAGTGACAAATGAATTTAACTAACTGACTGTATGTCTATGAAGCCTCTAAACAATTGAGATGGAGTCATCTAAGGGAGAAAGTCCATGACGCGGACTTGCATGCCAAAACCTGCTCGACTTTTCCTTCTTCATTTTCCAGCCCCAATACGCCTAAACTCGACTATTATTTTCAAATTCATTTTAGATTCAAATACCCAGCATATGTACTCAAGAACATAACTCAAAACAGCTCTAAGACTCAACGTAAAGATCTCAGAAACTCCTCAATTCAGCCCAATTCAAGAACGACATTCAAATTCAAGAATACTTATCAAGAACATCAACTTTTAAACTCTTTTAGGACGAATTTAGCTGAACTAAGCATATTTGACGCATGGGTGAATGAACCCAACACTATGAAAGACTCACATACCTTGTAGGATCAATTCCTTGGCCAAATCCACAACCAAAATCGATCGTTCTTGGAGAATCTTACTTTTCCTCTTCTCCTTTCTCTTCTTTTCTCTTTTCTCCAAGCCCTAGTGTGAAAATTCAACCTTTCTAAACTGGCTAAAAGCTGATTTTTACCCCAATTAACTTCTAAAAATGAATTAGAATAATTAGGTAAGGAAAAGACTAAATTACCCTTCCAAATCCGGATTAGGCTTTCTTTATTTAAACAACCCAATTTCCAAAGGGAATAACTCACTCATACGAACTCGGAATTACGCAAACTCAGCGGCGTTGGAAAGGTTATTCCAATAGCTTTCAAACCATATCTGGAAATATACCTAAATCATCTTGATCTAGGAGTTATGTCCGTTTCAAGTGGACAAAAACTCAACTTATTCTAACTTTAATTTTTTTCCAGATTTTCATTCTTTCCAAAAAAAAATGATTGTTTCCAATTATTAGCTTCTTCCTGGTTATTTCAATTTGAGAGATGTTACAATATCTCCCCCTTGGGAACATTCGTCCTCAAATGAGATTACTCTTACTAGGCTAAAGGTGTAACATCAATCATTCAGTTCAATCACCCAACAAGCAAATGCAACACAACATGCCAACTTATAAATTAAAGAGTACTAAGAAGAAAATTAGTACCTTGATCTGGAATTTTTCTGGATTCTAAGAGATGTGGATATCTCCTCTTCATATCTTCCTCAGCTTCCCAAGTATCTTCCTCAACAAACTGATTCCTCCAAAGAACTTTGACTGACACTACCTCTTTTGTTCTCAACTTGCGAACTTGGCGATCTGGAATCTGAACCGGAATCTCTTCATAAGATAAGCTATCCTTGATCCCAATATCTTTAGTCGGTATGATCAATGAAGGATCGCCCATGCACTGTTTCAACATGGAGACGTGGAAAACCAGATGAACCACAGCTAACTCTTGTGGTAGCTCCAACTCATAAGCTACTTTGCCAATCCTCTTGGCAATTCGATAAGGTCCAATATACCGGGGACTAAGCTTCTCCTTCTTACCAATCCTCATAACACCCTTCATGGGTGAAAATTTAATAAATACCCAATCAGCTACTTCAAACTCTATCTCTCTTCTCCTAACATCAGTGTTGGATTTCTGGTGACTCTGCTCCATTTTCAACCTTTCTTGAATCACTTTCACCTTCTCCATAGCTTGATAAACTAAATCTGCTCCTATCAACCCAGTTTCACCAACTTCAAACCATCCAATAGGAGATCTGCATATCTTCTCCTATAAAGAGCTTCATATGGAGCCATCTGGATGCTAGAGTGGTAGCTATTATTGTATGCAAATTCAATAAGAGGTAGGTTATCATCCCAATTAACTTTGAAATCAATCACATAGGCCCTCAATATATCCTTTAAAGTCTGAATAGTGCACTCTATTTTCCTATCTGTCTGAGGATGAAAGGCAGTACTTAAGTTCACCTTTGAACCCAAACCCTTCTGAAAAAATTTCCAGGATTGTGTAGTAAATTGAGCACCCCTATCTGATATAATCGAAACAGGGACTCCATGAAGTCTTACCACCTCCTGAATATACAACCTGGCATAATTTTCTGCTAAATGGGTAGTCTTTACCGGTAAAAAGTGACTGATTTTTTCATTCTATCAACAATCGCCCAAATGGAGTCATGTTGCCTGTGAGACCTTGGCAAGCCTATGATGAAATCCATATTTATCATCTCCTACTTCCATTTTGAAAGTTCTATATTCTGAGCTAAACCATTGGGCCTTTGGTGCTCTACTTTAACTTGTTGGGAATTTGGGCACTTAGCAACAAATTTTGCAATGCCCTTCTTCATACTATTCCACCAATACACCTCTCTCAAATCACGATACGTCTTTGTGGAACCCAGATGTATGGAATATATGGAGCTATGAGCCTCCTTCCTGATCCTCTCTTGGGGTCCATCCACCATTGGTACATACAACCTACCTTCATATCTCAATACTCCATCTCCTCCTTGTTCAAAAGCTAATACTTTTTGCTTATGAACATTTGCCTTCAATTCAAGAAAAATGGGATCTTGGTCTTGCTTTTCTTTCACTTCTGACACTAATGATGATTCATCCCCATTCATCACCACTACTCCTCCTTCTGTGGAATCCATTAGTTGGACTCCTAAGCGTGCAAGTCTATGCACATCTTTCGCTAACTCTCTCTTTTATTCCTCAACATGGGCGGTACTACCCATAGACAACTTTCTTAAAGCATCAGCAACAACATTAGCCTTACCTAGGTGATAAAGAATAATCATGTCATAATCCGTGAGTAATTCCAACCACCTCCTTTGTGTGAGATTAAGCTTTTTCTGAGTGAACACATACTAAAGGTTCTTGTGATCAGTAAATACATCTACATGAACACCATATAAATAATGATACCATATCTTCAATGCAAATACTACAGCAGCCAACTCTAAGTCATGGGTTGGGTAATTCTTCTCATGGAATTTCAATTGCCTGGAGGCTTAAGCTATAACTTTGTCATTTTGCACTAGTACACAACCCAAACCAACTCTAGATGTATAACAGTATACAACAAAGCCTTGCGTACCTTCTGGTAAGGTCAACACTGGGGCAACAGTCAACCTCTTTTTCAATTCCTGAAAGCTTTTCTCACAAGCTTCAGACCATTGAAACTTTACTATTTTCTGAGTTAACTTGGTCAAAGGGGACGAAAAAGATGAGAATCCCTCTACGAACATTTTATAATATCCAGCAAAGCCCAAGAAACTCCCAATATCCATTGGAGATGTGGGTCTAGGCCAATTCTGCACTGCCTCTATCTTTTGGGTATCAACTCTAATTCCATCACCAGAAACTATGTGACCCAAGAATGACACAGATTCAAGCCAAAACTCACATTTAGAGAACTTAGCATATAACTCCTAATCTTTCAAAGTCTGAAGAACTATTCTGAAATTGTAAGCATGATCTTCTTCATTCCTTGAGTAGATTAGTATGTCATCAGTAAAGACGATAACAAACATATCTAAATAAGGTTTGAAAACTCTATTCATAAGGTCCATGAACGCTACAGGTGCATTAGTCAAACCGAACGACATGACCAGAAACTCATAATGACCATAGCGGGTCCTGAATGATGTCCTGGGAATATCACACTCCCTTACTTTTAACTGATGGTAGCCAGATTTGAGGTCAATCTTAGAAAAACAAGAAGCACCCTAAAGCTGATCGAAAAGATCATCGATTTGAGGAAGAGGATACTTGTTCTTGATGGTAACCTTGTTCAATTGGCAGTAATCTATACACATCCTAAGGGAACCATCTTTCTTTCTCACAAACAAGACCGAAGCACCCCAAGGTGAGACACTTGGTCGAATGAAACCCTTATTTAGGAGATTTTTCAACTGCTCTTTAAGCTCTTTCAACTCTGCTGGTGCCATTCTGTATGAGTATATGGAAGAACATGTATACCGAAGTCTATCTCTCTCAGGAGGGACTCCGGGTAGATCATCTAGAAAAACTTCTGAAAACTCTTTTACTATAGGAACTGACTAAATGGAAGGTATCTCAACCCTTGAGTCATTAACTCGGACTAAGTGATAGACACAACCCTTAGAAACTAACTTTCTTGCCTTAAGGTACGAAATGAAATGACCCTTAGGCGTTGATGTACTACTTTCCCACTCTAAGACTAGCTCATTAGGAACTTGGAACTTAACAACTCGAGTTCTACAATCAATGGAGGCATAACAAGCATGAATTCAGTCCATACCTAGAATGACATCAAAATCTACCATGTCTAACTCAATTAAATCAGCCATGGTGTCTTTGTGATTGATGGAAATGACACAATCACGATATACTCGCTCAGCTAGAATAGATTCCCCAACAAGTGTAGAAACACAAAAGGGTTCATAGAGTTTCTTAGGAATAACATCAAACTTATTTACAACATAATGGGTTACAAAATATAAACTTGCTCCTGAGTCTAGCAAAGCATAAACATCAAAAGCAAAGACTTTAATCATACCAGTGACAACATTTGGAGAGTTATCTTGCTCTTGGCGATTAGTGATCGCATAAAGACGGTTTGTTCCTCCGCCGGTACCTGATGTAGCTCCTCTAGGTGCAACCCTGTCTGGTGGAGCAACTGATAAAGATTGAGCTCTATTTCCCGGATTCCCACTACCTTGCCTATTCTTAGGGCACTCTTTCATGAAGTGATCCTCTTTCCCACACTTGAAGCAACCTGTCTGGCCATCACGACACTTACCTGGCTAGGTTCTACCAGACCTAGAACATGCAGGATCCCAGTTACCTCCTTGTGCCACACTACCTTGAGACTGTGCATGTCTAGCTCTAAAGTTCTGTGAATTCTGACGATTATGCTCACCTCTGTTTCTGGGTGCAGGGGCACTAGAATATGATGGAGCATGTCCCTTTTCCTTTTTCTGAAAGGACGAACGGTTCACATTACCCTTCTGCTGCCCGGACTCATTCCCTGCCTTAGCGTTCTTATTTCTGAACTCTTCCCTATCCCTCAGCTTCTCTTCTTCAACCTGCTGCACATATACCATCAACTGTGATATATCCATGTCCCTAATTAGCATCACAACCCTACCTTCCTTGCTCGACATACGAGACAGCCCAGCAACAAACAAGCTCACTCTACCCCTCGTATCCGCAACCATCTCTGGAGCATAACGGGATAGTTGGGTGAACTTCAACCCATACTCATGCACACTTAAGGAATCCTGCTTAAGATTAAGAAATTCCCGTACCTTAGCCTCTTTCAATTCTCAAGGAAAGAAACGCCCCAGGAAAGCTTCCTCAAAACATGCCCAACTCGCAGGTGGTGCTTCCTCAGCTCTACCATTCTTCCACTGGTCAAACAAAGTCCTAGAGACATTCTTCAATTAGTATACAACTAGTTCAACTCGCTTAATATTAGCAACATGCATCACATCAAATACCTTTTTCAGCTCCTCAACAAAACTCTCTAGATCCTTAGTAGTGCTTGAACCCGTGAAACATGGAGGGTTCATCCTGAAGAACTCACGAATCCTTGAAGTATCAACCACTTCCTGTCTAGATCCTCTTTGTTTCCCAACATGGTTAGTTACAAATTGACTTAACATCCTTATGGCTTCCCTGAATTCGGCATTAGTGATTTCCCCTTGAGGTTGCACTTCAGGTGCATTTGGTAACTCTTGTTCCTCAACATTACGCCTAGCAGGACGACCTCTGACAGCTCTTCGTGGAGGCATGATTAACTGAAATCATGCGTAAGTATGAATTAGAAGAATCTTTTTAGAGATCAAACTCTAATGCACGAAATAAGTGTGAAAGAAGTGAGAAATTTTCCTAAGTGTTATAGCCTCCTAATTATAGATGTGGCGCACTTCACACCAATAACTAGGACTCTACAGACACGGCTTCATAGACTCCCTAGGACTATTGAACTCTGTGCTCTGATACCAAGTTTGTCACACTCCGAGCCTACACCCTGCACTTGGCTGGCACTCGAGAACTATTCATGGCCCCAAGCGAACCCTTGGCCTGGCTTAGTTACTCAGCAGAAGACTTAAACAAAAGAAATAGTCTAAAAAGAAACTTGTGAAATAACTTAGAATGTCCTTAAGTAAACATTCAAACTTAGCCAAAATGGCAACCTCAAGTCTCAAAACATAAGCCAATAATAAAGTAGTGACAAATGAATTTAACTAACTGACTGTATGTCTATGAAGCCTCTAAACAATTGATATGGATGTCGGGACAGGCCCACGACATCATTATGAATTAATAATAAAAATTTAAAGCAATAAAAGGGATCCTCCGGAAGTAAGGAGGCTCACCACAAGACTCTGAGTGCTCAAACTAGATCAACGAGGCACTGGATGCTGATTCTGGTTACCTACGTCTAAATCATAATAAGATGCAGGCCAACTGACATCAGTACATTGAATGTACGAGTATGCGAATTGGAATGCTACACATAACAAGGCTTTAAAAGAATCTGAAAGAAACACTTACCTTGGCTCATCTCAACTCATGAATAACTTAACTCAATATAAAGCAATATAACACATGAAATATATGAAAAGCTTTATAGAACAGTAAAAGCAACTTAGTTCATTAAATAAAATGCAATAATAAACTCAACTTTAGTCATATAACAAAGTAATATAGTTTCTGTGGGAGTTTCTCTAACCGACAACCAACACGATGTGCCTAAGTGGTGATACAACGTCTTGCCCACATTGCCAGAACTTTCCTATAATTTGCCGTCATATAAAACTCTTAACTTAGTGGATCCACTAGTCTATGCTAAAAACATCTTAAGGAGTCATCTAAAAAGTATGATCCTTTACTACCCATGATGGCTACATGGTTTATGGAGCCTTGAGTTAATATGAACTCGCGTCCCCATATCGGTGCTCAATACTACTCCTAAAATATACTTAGCTCATATGCTTTAAAATGAAAACTTCTTTCTTTTGTTTGAGATAATTACTCAAAACTTTAGCTTAAAAGCTCTCTTGGAAATTGGTGTTTCCCTTTCTTGTTCAAATGTGAAAACGTTTTAAACTCTTGAGAATACTGATTCCCTTATAGCTTTTGGAGAAATGAGCTCAACTCTTTACTCTTTGCTTAACTTGAAACTTAAGTCTTAAAACAAAGTTAAATGTTTGTGAAAGACTTTTGAAAACTTTATAAACTTCTCTTAACTTGACTCTTAACTGCACTTGACTCGGCTCTTAACCTTCCTTGAATTGAATTATGGATTCAAGGATTGAGATTTGTGATAGAAAATATCTCCTGATGTTTAGGAGTGTTTGTAGATAGCTAAACATGAGAAAAAAATTAAGAAATGCTCTTGAGACAGGATTCCCCGACCTAACCGCGATGCGGAGCTAACTTTAATTCATTGAGGGAGCAAGTCCGCGACGCGGACTTGCGTGCCAAAACCTGCTCGACTTTTCCTTCTTCATTTTCCAGCCCCAATTCCCTAAACTCGACTATTGTTCTCAAATTCATTTTAGATTCAGATACCCAGCATATGTACTCAAGAACCTAACTCAAAACAACTCTAAAACTCAACGTAAAGATCTCAGAAACTCCTCAATTCAACACAATTCAAGAACGACATTCAAATTCAAGAATACTTATCAAGAACATCAACTTTCAAACTCTTTTAGGACAAATTTCGCTGAACTAAGCATTTTTGGCACGTGGGTGAACGAACCCAACGCTATGAAAGACTCACATACCATGTAGGATCAATTCCTTGGTGAAATCCACAACCAAAATCGATCGTTCTTGGCGAATCTTGCTTTTTCTATTCTCTTTTCTCTTCTTTTCTCTTTTCTCAAAGCCATAGCGTGAAGCTTCAACTTTTCTAAACTGGTTAAAATCTGATTTTTACCTCCAATTAACTCCTAAAAATGAATTAGAATAATTAGGTAATGAATTAGAATAATTAACTTCGAACAATATGGTCTGTGGTTTAACCTACGGACCGTAGGTCTTGCCGTAAGTGAGGGTCAATAGTTATTTAGAGGAAAATGGCTTTTCGGTCAACTTCAAACAGTCATATCTTTTTTTTATAAAAATTAGGTGTCCCATGACCTATCAAATTAAAGATAATTGAATCATTTTTCAAACTCCACTGTGTTATTATAAAATCCAAGCTCATAGTAAAAGGTTATGCTTGTTTTTGTGAAGCCCTATTGTAACACCCCATATTCAAAAAAAGATAAATTGTAGATTTTCAAAAGTTGCAGGTGCCACCAACGTAGACCACCTACGGACCGTAAGTTGCCCCACGGACCGTAGTTGGGGTCCGTGGTTGTTCACCTCAACTCTTCTAGAAATTTTCCAGAAATGGCATGACCCACGACGGGACCTACG